>JARSSU010008284.1:0-28666 GCA_029619165.1 Eurosta solidaginis
CACATTTGTAAAAGGAGCCGTAACGTGTAGGGATATTTAAACTTGGGTTGATAGGTTATAATCAATGTGATTCACTCCAAGGTACTAGCTTTGGATAGGGCCGCCAACTTTAGGAAATGTCAAATCAGGAGACTTGGGTGTGAAGGATGAAGTGTGAAAATCAAAATTAACATTTCAGACGCTTTGTATAGTTTTTCAAACCTTCTCATACGTACATATATCATCAACGCTTCCCTACCATTGGGATTTTTCAGAACTACGGCTGCCGTACTTAGGTTTTTCTAACACCTAAAGTTTGACTGCATTGTTGAGTTTGGGTGTTATTCCTTTTGGACGTTTAGTAATCTGCCGCCGTTAAAAAAAATTTGTTAGCTTCAGTCTATCTACATCTATATATATAAAAATCAAATTCTGTGTGTGTGTTCCTTATGAAAACATGTTTCCCATACTTCAGTCATCACCAAATTTTGGCTGTAGGTTCCTTCGATCAAGACGAAAATTTTTCATATTTCAGAACTAAGAATTTTAAATTTAAATGTTTTTGTTTTTTGGCTATGCGAACGAACTATCTTAGCTCCAAAACTGATCATGTTAACAAAATCAATGATCGCATTCAAACCCAATTTCCTGGGGATGTGACCAAATACAAATCGATCGACACAGTTACAGATGAAGATAAAATTGTGAATTATCCAAATGAATTTCTAAACTCCTTAGAACCAAAAGGAACTTTGAAAATTGGCTCACCAGTCATGCTTCTTCGGAATTTAAACCCACCAAGATTGTGCAATGGAACCAGACTTTGCGTTTAGAAATTAATGCCGAATGTAACCGAAGCAACAATCATCAGCGGTAAAAGCAAAGGTGAAGATGTGCTCATACGACGAATCCCAATGATTCCTACAGATTTGCCATTGAATTTTAAGCGCTTACAGTTTCCTGTACGCCTTGCTTTTGCAATTATAATCAACAAGCACAAGGACAATCGCTTAATGTTGCTGGCTTAAATTAGAGAGCCTGTGCTTTTCCCATGGCCAGCTATATGTTCGCTTGCTCTAGAGTTGGAACACCAAAAAATTTGTTTATCTTTGCACCGAACGAATAAACCAAAACAATTGTCTACCCACATGCATTACAATAAGACACAAGAATAAAATGTTTTAACAGAGAATTTCACCAAATATGCGTACAAAATTAAATTCAATTTACAGAACAATAAATTAAATTATCAACAAACAAAACAGAAAAAAATAACGCAAAATTCATTCGATCTCGGGCGTTGCAATGTACGCCGGGTAAAGCTATCTTCTATAAAAATCAAATTCTGTGTGTGTGTTCCCTATGGAAACGATGCTTCTTTTTATATTCGCTTGTAGTCGTAGATTTAGTTGAAAAATTTTCTTATTATTTCTGCAGCTTTTTATAAATTTTAGTTGTGAAATTTATAAAAAAAAATAAATGTAAGGCGCGATAACCTCCGAAGAGCTCTAAGGCGAGCTTCTCTTCCAATTTGCGTCGTGCTCCTATTGATTTTTCCTACAAATCGACCGGACGGGACCTGCATGTTTTATGCCGACTCCGAACGGCATCTGCAAGGCAGATGAGTTTTCACTGAGAGCTTTTCATGGCAGAAATACACTCGGAGCGCTTGCCAAACACTGCCGAGGGGCGACCCCGCTTAGAAAAATTTTCTTCTAATTGAAAAACCTAAAATTTTGATGTTGATTTGCCCGGGGTGTGAACCCAGGGCATACGGTGTGAGTAGGCGGAGCACGCTACCATCACACCACGGTGGCCGCCGTTGTAAAATTTAGTTAAATTAATTATGAATTTATGGCCTTTAGTTAGAAATTTGTATTACCTCTGTTTTTCCTTGTAGATTTGCATGTATTTTATTAGAAAATTGTATTACTTCTGTTTTTATACTCAGTTGAGCAGAGCTCACAGAGTATATTAAGTTTGATTGGATAACGGTTGGTTGTACAGGTATAAAGGAATCGAAATAGATATAGACTTCCATATATCAAAATCATCAGGATCGAAAAAAAATTTGATTGAGCTATGTCCGTCCGTTAACAGGTATCTTGATGAAATTTGGTATGTAGGTTCCTGAGCACTCATCTCAGATCGCTATTTAAAATGAACGATATCGGACTATAACCACGCCCACTTTTACGATATCGAAAATTTCGAAAAACCGAAAAAGTGCGATAATTCATTACCAAAGACAGATAAAGCGATGAAACTTGGTAGGTGGGTTGAACTTATGACGCAGAATAGAAAATTAGTAAAATTTTGGACAATGGGCGTGGCACCGCCCACTTTTAAAAGAAGGTAATTTAAAACTTTTGCAAGCTGTAATTTGGCAGTCGTTGAAGATATCATGATGAAATTTGGCAGGAACGTTACTCCTATTACTATATGTACGCCTATTAAAAATTAGCAAAATCGAGAAGACACGCCCAAAATTTTAACAAAAAATTTAATATATTTACAGTATATAAGTAAATGGCTCCGCCCATTTTAATTTAATTTTTCTAAGATACTTTTAATGCCATAAGTCGAACAAAATTTACCAATTCTTTTTGAAATTTGGTGGGGGCATAGATTTTATGACGTTAACTCTTTTCTGTGAAAATGGGCGAAATCGGTTGAAGCCACGCCCAGTTTCTATACACAGTCGTCCGTCTGTCCTTCGGCATGGCCCTTAACACAATAACTTGAACTTAGTTTCACGTACTTATCTGAACTCAGTTTATCTTGCTATAAAAAATGACGAAATCCGACTATGACCACGCCCGCTTTTTCGATATCGAAAATTAGGAAAAATGAAAAAAATGCCATGATTCTATACCAAATACGAAAAAAGGGATGAAACATGGTAATTGGATGGTTTATTGACGCGAAATATAACTTTAGAAAAAACTTGTGGTTTGTGACACCTACCATATTAAGTAGAACAAAAAGAAAAAGTTCTGCAGGGCGAAGTCAAAGCCTTGTGGAATCATGGGAGGAATACTGTCGTGGTATTACATATATAAATAAATTAGCGGTACCCGACAGATGATGTTCTGGTCACCCTGGTCCATATTTTGGTCGATATCTCGAAACGCCTTCACATATACAACTACCACCACTCCCTTTTAAACCCTCATTAGTATCTTTAATTTGATACCCATATCATTGAAGGCAACCACAAGATTATGCTTAATATTTTATGCAAAGAGTCAAAAGGCTTTGAGGTGGTACATTTTAACGCGCGTAGCCTTAGTGGTGGCAAACTCGATTATGTAAGGAGCATTTTTGAAGAGTTGGATATTGATGTCATATGTGTTTCAGAAACGTGGTTTACATCTGATATTCCTGATTTTTATTATAATATACTAATTTTAAATTCGTACGACATGACCGAACTAGTAAGAAAGGGGGAGGCGTTGCAATTTATTGCAAATCTAGCCTTAATATAAAAATTCTATCAACATCGGATAGCCTAGAAACCGAATTTATTGTTGCTGAAATTTCAGATGGCATTGCAAAGGTACTAGTTGCTTGTGTATATAACCCTCATAAGTGTTTAATATTAGATTATTTTTTTACTGAGCTGTCTGCGTTTTTACTTGAATATGAACGATATGTTATATGTGGAGACTTTAACGTAAATCTTCTTGTGAAAGACCCGTATTCCACGAAGCTATTGGACCATGTCTCTACTGCAGGCCTTGAAGTAGTTAACATGACTATACCAACAAGGTACTCCAATAATTGTAATTCCTCGCTGTTGGACCTTGTAATCACCTCTAATCTTGACCATGTCCTTAAATTTGACCAAATGTGTTTTGTCTCTGACCATGATCTTCTTTTTTGTGAATTTGATGTTGCGTTTAACTATTCTCCTGAAAATGTTAACTTTTTGTATCGTGATTTGAAAAATGTTAACGTTGGTGTACTTTTCAATGACCTGTCTAATATTAACTGGGGTGATTGCTGGTTTCTACCGTCACTAGATGAAAAACTTGATTTTTAAATAAGACTTTAAACAATGTTTTTTGTAGTCATGTTCCTCTTCGTAGTGCTCATGTTAAGAATATGTCTTGTCCCTGGTACAATCATAGTGTTAAATTAGCTATTAAAGTGCGTAATAGGCTTCACTCAAAGTGGAGGAGAATCAAAACTGATGTTGCTTGGGCACACTACAAGGCCGCCCGAAACAGAGCTACTGCCATAACCAGAGAGGCCAAGCGTAAATTCTGCAATTTTAAGTTGAACCCTTCGCTTTCATCTAAAGATTTATGGCGCAATCTTAGAAACTTGAATGTACATGGAAGACTGAAGTCAGAATGTAGTATTGATCCCAATGTACTAAATGAATATTTTAATAGCGCAAGTAAAAACAGTGAAAGTCCTCCGGCGCAAGACTTCACAGTGCAACATGAGCTGAGTGAGGAGTTCAATTTCGTTGGTGTCACTGAGACAGAAGTTGTTACTTCAGTCATGGCCATTAAGTCCAATGCAGTTGGAGAGGACGGAATTTCCTTAAAATTCGTTAAGCTGGTATTGCCTTTCATCCTGGGAACGCTAACACATGTAATTAATCATATTTTCACTGTCTCATCTTTTCCTTCTGCATGGAAAATGGCTATCATAATCCCTGTTGCGAAGAAGAATACTCCCACTAACCCTTCTGATTACAGGCCGATAAGTATTTTGCCGACCTTTTCTAAAGTGTGTGAGTCTTTAATGGCCTCTCAAATATTGTCGTTTCATACAAAGACATAATCTTTTGTCTCCTTTACAGTCAGGGTTTAGACCTAAGCATAGCTGTGCTACAGCTATGATGAAAATAATGGACGACATTCGTATAAAATTTGATGATGGAGATCTGACTCTTCTTTGCCTTTTGGATTTTTCTAAGGCATTTGACTTGGTAAGCCATGATCTACTTTGTAAAAAGCTGAAATACTACTTTGCATTTTCAAATAGTGCCGTTAAACTTATGGCCAGCTATCTTACAGGAAGATCTCAAAGGGTAAAGGGTAGAGCTGGGTCTTCGTTGTCAAGTGGTGTTGGATCCGGAGTTCCACAGGGGTCTATACTTGGTCCGCTCTTGTTTAGTCTTTTTGTTAATGATGTGTTCTCTGTGTGCCAGTATGTCAGTGTGCATGCCTATGCTGATGACATTCAGTTGTATTTGTCCAGTCGAATTGGTCTTGTCGAGGATTTGTGCTTTAAAATAAACTGTGATCTGCTAGCCATTTCCGAATGGGCCCGGAAAAATTGTCTCCGTCTAAACGCGTCCAAGTCGTATGTGTTACCCATCAGTAATAGTACTGTCCATGTTGAAGATATTCCCAAGCTTTTTGTTGGTAATAACTGTCTCATGTTTACTGACAAGATAAAAAATTTGGGTTTTATTATGAATTCTTCGCTGAGCTGTTCGAACCATATAAACAAAGTTGTAAGCAACGTGTACACTGTTTTGCGCAGGCTAAGTATGTCAGCCTCGTTTACACCGTTAGACATAAGAAAAAAATTAGCTGTGCAATTAATTCTACCTCATATTACTTATTCCGATCTTGTATATAGTAAGCTGGACTCTGTCTCTTCTCATAAAATTCTAGTGCTGTTCAATAATGTTACCCGCTACGTCTACGGCTTAAAGCGATATGACCACATCTCCTTGTGGAAGAATAAACTTCTGGGATGCAGTATCTTAGATTATCTTGCAGCTAGGAACTGTATATTCCTGTATAAGCTTATTGAATTCAAAACTCCTAGCTATCTTTACAAGAAGCTAAAATTCACAAGATCTAATAGGCATCATAATTTAATTCTCCCTAAGTACTCCTACTTATCTTCTTCGCGGTTGTTCTTTGTTCATGCTGTGAGACTATGGAACTCCATTCCTGAATCTATTAAGGCAATCATAAATCGAGGTAACTATAAGATCGTTATACAGAATTACTTTGGAACTAATGGGTAAATGTAACTGCGGTTCAGCTCCATCCTATTTCTATTTCTATCTCAGTGTGCTATTCTAAGTCCTTACTTCTTTGACGTAAAATCTTATTTTCTCCAACAAATACCATATTTAATTCTCATACATTCTAATATAAACATACGCAATTAGTTATATATAAATATTTTTAAGTTATTATTTTTTATAATTCCTGTATTTACCTATAAGTTGATGTACTATAAAAGACTATGTCTTAACGATACAGCCATTCTTTACTATATAAATAAATAAATAAATAAATATCGTACAAACAAATTCTAGAGTCAGCCCTGGTCCACCTTTATGGGGATATCCCTAAATGGCGTCCACCTATAGAACTATGGCCCACTCCCTCTTAAAATACTCTTTAATACCTTCCATTTGATACACATGCCATACACATTCCAGGGTTACCCTAGGCTCATTTTCCTACATAGTGATTTTCCCTTATTTTGTCTCCATAGCTCTCAGCTGAGTGTGTAATGTTCGGTTACACCCGAACTTAGCCTTCCTTACTTGGTGGTAATGAATTTCGTACTTTTTCGGTTTTTTCGAAATTTTCGATATCGTTCATTTTAAATAGTGAGATGAGTGCC
This sequence comes from Eurosta solidaginis, assembly GCA_029619165.1. Classification (NCBI taxonomy): domain Eukaryota; kingdom Metazoa; phylum Arthropoda; class Insecta; order Diptera; family Tephritidae; genus Eurosta; species Eurosta solidaginis. Next base: position 6,592 of record JARSSU010008284.1, read on the forward strand.
CAGGAACCTACGTACCAAATTTCATAAGATACCTCAAAATTTACTCAAGTTATCGTGTTAACGGACGGACGGACGGACATGGCTAAATGAATTGCTTTTTTCGCTTAGATTATTTTGATATACAGATGTCTATGTCTACCTCGATTAGTTTATGCCGTTACGGGGTATCATTATGCGAACAAAATTAATATACTCTGTGAGCTCTGCTCAGCTGAGTATAAAAACAATGTCCTTAGTTTTTTTCCAATAATGTTTAATATAAAAAGAAAAACCAAATGAATGAAAATCTAAAAAATGTTCAATATGCATTGCACGTGCACAAAAATATGTGCATAATTCCACTAACTTGGGTATGTAAATAATTTTGAATATAAAATACAGTAGAATGGCACTAACTCGCGCAAAACTCAGTGAACCATCCAAAGTTATGAAACTTCTGCGTACACGTACTGCACTAAAATGGTAATTTAGGATTAAACTTTTCTGGACTTAACGCATTTTTTTAAATAACGGTGTTTTCGGGAACTAAAAGAAGAGTGGGCCAACACATTTTTTTCTAACACACATCTTAATGACACAGATTTCATCACACTGATCAAAAAGAAATCAGCCTAATCTCGTTAATAAGATCGAGCATTAGGGTGTTTTTTCTGATTTCGGGACGTCCAAAAGCCTCATCGCGAAAGAAGGTCTAAAAATATTTCACAAGCAGGCTTGAGGTTCAAGTTTTTTTTATATTTGGGATTAATGGCAGGGTTCTATGACCATAGTGCCAGGTATAAAGCGAATGGTCTTTCTAAATTATCGTTTCGTTTTCACAAAAGCTACGTTATTCACAGTAACTCCGTTATTTAATAATATTTAAACTCCATTATTTCTCGTACAAATGTTAATTTCAATTCAAAGTTTTTGTTCAATTAATTATTTTAATGGCAATATGACAGGCACAACCTCATAAGTCAATTTATATGTCAAATATATTTGTCGTAAAACTTGGTTTTTAAATGTCACCACGCCAGGCACAAAATCAGTAGTGTTGATCACACCACTTTAATTCACAATACTTCCTGTTGGGAGTGTAAAAACATTCCCTAAATCCCGTTTAGGGTAGATTGCACGTCTAAACTCCTCCAATTCGTCAGAAGGTAGTTCAGCTGCCACCCTTTAGGTCCATTTTAGTTTTCGGCTCAACCAAGAATTGGCTGGTACTGCACGTCCACTATAAGGAAAGGACAAGAAAGGAAAAGGGAGTTCAAGTTTAAACTCAAACTTTATATGGAACCTCTTAACTTTAAATTAAAGATGAAATTTATGCAGGTTTAGATTATGGATCGGCGGCCACCGTGGTGTGATGGTAGCGTGCTCCGCCTACCACACCGTATGCCCTGGGTTCGCACCCCGGGCAAAGCAACATAAAATTTTAGAAATAAGGTTTGTAACTAGAAGAAAATTTTTCTAAGCGGGGTCGCCCCTCGGCAGTGTTTGGCAAGCGCTCCGGGTGTATTTCTGCCATGAAAAGCTCTCAGTGAAAACTCATCTGCCTTGCAGATGCCGTTCGGAGTCGGCATAAAACATGTAGGTCCCGTCGGCCAATTTGTAGGGAAAATCAAGAGGAGCACGACGCATATTGGAAGAGAAGCTCGGCCTTAGATCTCTTCGGAGGTTATCGCGCCTTATATTTATTTTTTTTTAGATTATGGAGGGAACATTTCTGTGTTCTCCTAATTGGGGACAGTGATGATGAATCCGATTCCGCAATCGATAATGATGGAATTAATGTTCCCCACCCGATTAGGACGCAGTCAGAACATCAATAATTATATTTAAAAAAAACAAGGCCGTGGGCGCCGTTGGATTGCCTGCGGTGCTATTTAAATACGGCGGCGTGGAGTTGGTAAGGCGCATGCATCAGTCTTGCAAAATATGGTCCAACGAGTGCATGCTCGACGCTTGGTATCTAAGTGTTGTTTTCCCGGTTCACAAGAAAGGGGATCCTGCAAATTGCGCCAACTATCGCGACATCAGTCTTCTTAATATCGCACACAAGATCCTGTCAAGTGTATTGTGCGAAAGATTGAAATCCACCGTGAGTGCGCTGATTGGAACTGAACAGTGCGGCTTCAGACCTGGTAAATCTACCATTGGCAAGATTTTCGCAATGCACCAAATCTTGGAAAAAACCCGCGAAAAAAGAATTGAAACACATCACGCACGGAGAGGAGCTGCATATATGCCACTATGTCTGAATTTGGTTTCCTCGCAAAACTTATACGGCTGTGGAAAATGCCGGTGATCAACACCGTCAGCTCAGTCAGAATTGGGAAGGACCTCTCCGAACCGTTCGAAACTAAACGAGATTTCAGACATGGTGACCCCTTCTCGTCTGGTTTCTTTGATTTGATTCTGGCGAAAAAATTATACTAGCTACAAAACTTAACCGCTCTGTAACAATATCCTATAAAAGCGTGCAATTACTGATGATACTGATGATATTGATATCTTCGGCCTAAACACCCACGCATAAGTTCTGCTTACTCCAAACTGGAAAAGGAGGCGGAAAAGATGGGTTTGATGGGGAATGAGTATCTGCTGTCCTCGAGCAAAGAGTCAGCGCATTTGCGCTTGGCAACCATAATTTCGAAATAGTAAAAGACTTCGTTTATTTGGGAACCAGCATTAACACAAACAACATTAGCTCTGGTACCCAGCTCTGTAGTGGAATTCACTTACTTTTTAACGACATTTGCCATCGCTTTATTTGCGAATCGATACCTATAACGATTTTGTTATTCAGCAACTATTTTGTATCGATATTCGTTTATCGACGATCAGCTGTGTCGTTAAATAAACGGCAAGTAAATTGGCTGCGTTAAAAATCACGATATTAATATTTCTGGCAATTTTAGTTAAAAAAGAAAATCGGAACTGTAATTAAATACTTTCAAACACGAAAAGCTGCTTTATTTATAAATCAAATGGCATTTGAGTACTTGGCGTACGTTTTATCACAAAATGAAGAATTACTAAGTCCATCGCCAGTGGTTCATAGAGAAGTAGATGACCCATTCCACTTGAATGCAACGGAGTTTCTAAAGCTGTACCGACTAACCCTAGACTTGGCTCATGATATTATTTCTAAACTTGATGGTCAATTAAGGGGTACAAGAATAACTGCGATATCAACAGAGAAAAAAAAATTAATACCGCATTTGCTTACCATTTGTTAAAATATGTAAAAACTTTTAAAAGCAGTTAGTATGCGGAATTTATTTATTTTTGGCACTCCTTTTGTGCTTTTCGCATTTTTTAGGTTTCGTTAAGCTGTGCTGCCACCTTTCTACTATTAATACGAAATTTAAATGTAATTTATTTCGATTCGTTAAAACTAAGTTAGTGAATAGCACAATCGATAAGGCAAGCGACAAAATCGTTAATTAAAATCTCGACAAATCGCATCGTTATAAGTTAGTGAATTCCGCTACTGATATCCGGTTTTTAACTGTAAAGGCCGTTACGAAAATTTATTAGTGCGACATGTCGGTTAACGTTTTCGAGTTTCTACTGTACATGCCTGAATGCAATATATTAGCCGTGTTTTTTTTTACACGTAAACGTCTATAGGCTTAAACTTTATATGGACTGCTAAGCGTAAAACTTTAAATACACCTCTGAAATTGCTGCGCATAAAATGTATACTACTAAATTTCAATACGCATTATACTCAGATGTAACTGAAATATGTGTATATGTTTCACCCTCTACACTAATTCTATGTATTCTATGTGTGTCCACAATTCAACGCAACTGATTCAGCTATATGTTATACCCTATGGCCATCAGAGGGTTGTGTCTCCGCTTTTCGGTACACCCTGTAGCTGTAGCTAGTTATTTAACCACTGCCGCTAGATGGGTCTCCTAAGCATTGTCTAAGCGAGGATAGGCGTTTTTTTTTACGCGCAAACGTAAACGTATACGCGTGTATAAAAAAAACACGGCTATTATCATGTTATCGCTGATGCATATACACTATGGAGCAAAAGTGAACACTTAAGAATCAATTTTGCAGGTTATGTCATACACAAAACGTAGTGTTATAATATGACAGAAATCAACCAGGTATTAGCATTGCCATTGTTTTTGGAGCAAAAATTTAATTTATAACAAAACAACAACAAATGCATTTAACACAATTCGTCTTTAAGTAAGGATAGGTATAGTGTTCACTTTTGCACTCATTCAAATTTTTTGCACTTGGATAAAGTAGGAGCGGCGATAAATACCGTTATTCAGTATTTTACTAAGATAAGGGGTTGACTTGGTATTTGCTATTCCAGCTATGATCAGTTTGTCCTAGTTCGCTGTGAAAAGTGGAAATATTAACCTTATTTAAAAAATGAAGCCGCGTAACAACAAAATGATTGCGGAGGTAGAAAAGCTGCTTCAACTGGGCAAGTCTACATGGGAAGTTGCAAAGCAACCTAAACTCTCCCAATCACAAGTGATGAAAGTGAAGAAATTTAAAAATTTGCGATGACGAATTGTGTTAAATGCATTTGTTGTTGTTTTTGTTTATAAATTAAATTTTTGCTCCAAAAACAATGGCAATGCTAATTACCTGGTTGATTTCTGTCATATTATAACACTACGTTTTGTGTATGACATAACCTGCAAAATTGATTCTTAAGTGTTCACTTTTGCTCCATAGTGTACATGCTTTGAATATGTGGAGTTAAGCCAATAAGATTTTTGCACAAACTGCAAACACAATATAGCGGTCGATGAGCGGCCAAAAAATATTTAGAGCAAAGCCGGCCAAAAGTTGCACATTGTGCAATTTGAGTTCGTATTTTCACACCGACACTAACGATGTGTGATCACGATCGTTTGCTTTCGCTTGTCACTCACTGAAATCAACAGTGAATGCAAAAGGAAAAGTTCATGCTACTTTTTGGGCACATAATAAAAACAATATGCTGCAATGTTAAAGTGACGTTTAATACGTTTTAATTAGTATTGTAACGATTTACTTGCATTCCCCTCATTTGCAATCCTCTGCTAAGTTCGAATCACTAAACTGTTGAATAAATAACGCCAATATTGAATAATGGAAAAATGGCCTTTATTAACGTACTTCACAATACACTTATACTTTGCTACTCGCTGGCTCAATAACCAAACTGATGATACTCAAATTAAACTCTACTATTGGCCGCCAGATCGCGTGCTTAATCAATAACTGATTGAGTGCTCACTCAACTGAATTACTTCTACTCGCCTGCCCCGCTTTTATAGTTTACGCTGCTTACTTCTAGGCTCTTCGATTTCCAGAATTTACTAGTTAGTTTCGGCTACAAATCGCCAGCCACAACTACGTGCACAAATTATTGCTCTCTCTTGTGACACTCAGATAAGATATATGCATGTGTTTGTGCATTGACTCTTCGCTGCTCGTATACGTACATGGTACATATATGTAGACGCAGTTATTGTTTCGTTTATGTAGATACATAATGATTGAATTATTGATGTGCATTCACGTCACTGCTTAGCATCGGCTAGAGACGATAGCTCGCTCAGTGCTGCTAACATTCGTTTACAGTATTATTAAGTTCCTTTGAGCATACAAATTAATATTGACAATTTAAATATTAATAAGTAATAATAATAATTAGTATTAATAAATATTGACAATTTAATATAAATATATTTTTATATGTTCTACTTAGTTTTATTAATTTTCTTTGAAAATATATATGTATTTCTATCTTTACATTTGCTTTGTTTACAGTTATTTCATAATGAAAAAGTGAATTTTTTAAAGTAATTTTTGCATTGAATAAACACAAAAGTTTTATCTGACTAGCTCGACCTCCGCGTTCTTAGTTTTACGAATATAAGTAAATATATTCAGGATTACCTTGAAATCAAATAACCAAAGTCCTTTTTAATTTCAAACTTCACACTTCACATTTTCTTTTAGCACATGTGGGGAGTTGTCACTCAATTTTTACACACACTTATGCAATTGTTTTAGTATTTGTGTGGCCGGCTCTGATTTAGAGCTTAGTTGAGCTGATTTATTTACATGTACATAAATACTAAAAAAAAAGGTAAAGAAGGCTAAGTTCGGGTGTAACCGAACATTAAATACTCAGCTGAGAGCTATGGAGACAAAAAAGGGAAAATCACCATGTAGGAAAATGAACTAGGGTAACCCTGGAATGTGTTTGTATGACATGTGTATCAAATGGAAGGTATAAAGAGTATTTTAAAAGGGAGTGGGCCATAGTTTCTATAGGTGGGCGCCATTTAGGGTTATCTCCATAAAGGTGGACCCGGGCTGACTCTAGAATTTGTTTGCACGATATGGGTGAAAGGTGTTAATGAGTATTTTAAAGGGTGGTGTAGTTGTATATGTGAAGGCGTTTTCGAGATATTGACCAAAATGTGGACCATGGTGACCCAGAACATCATCTGTCGGGTACCGCTAATTTATTTATATATGTAATACCACGAACAGTATTCCTGCCAGATTCCAAGGGCTTTTGATTTCGCCCTGCAGAACTTTTTCATTTTCTTCTACTTAATATGGTAGGTGTCACACCCATTTTGCAAAGGTTTTTTCTAAAGTTATATTTTGCGTCAATAAACCAATTCAATTACCGTGTTTCATCCCCTTTTTCATATTTCGTATACATTATGGCATTTTTTTTCATTTTTCGTACCTATCGAAAAAGTGGCGTGGTTATAGTCCGATATCGTTCATTTTAAATAGCGATCTGAGATGAGTGCCCGGGAACCTACATACCTAATTTCATCAAGATACCTCAACATTTACTCAAGTTACCGTGTTAACGGACAGACGGACGGACGGACGGACATGGCTGAATCAAATTTTTTTTTCGATACTATGATTTTGATATATGGAAGTCTATATCTATCTCGATTCCTTTATACCTGTACAACCAACCGTTATTCAATCAAAGTTAATATACTCTGTGAGCTCTGCTCAAAAAATTGTTCGGATCACCGCGCTCACGGTATGCGGGTATGCTGAATGTAAGTGTTAGGTAAGTCTAAGTTGATTCATATACATATGAGCCTATAAGTGGAAAAAGCAAGCGTATAGAGGGAAGAGGAAAGAAAGACTGAAAGTCAAAACCAAAGCCGAAACCAACTCCTAAAGGCGTGTTATCCATTTATTTTCGACGAATTATCGAGGTATAAACTTTTTATAGACAAGTTATCGGTTTGCTATCGATTTGTTATCTTAGTAATCGTTCTGCTATTGAAAATTTATCAAAAAGTTGTTGAAATGTTATCAAAAAGTTATGATTTGTTATAGAAAAATTATCGATTTGTTATTAAAAGGTGATCGATTTGTGATTAACGATGTTTTATCGAAGTGTTACCAATTTATTAACGGCCTGTCATCAATTTGTTGACTCGTCGGTTTGTTATGAAACAGATATACTCAAATAAATCTTAAAAATAGAATCGATGACACATCTGTAGCCTGTCGTTAACAAGCCGATAACTCTACAATAATTCTGCTATCGATAATAAGACAATAACTCTTCGGATACCCACTCAGATACATTTACCGCTGAGTCTGCTTTGTGAGGCAGCCGGTCGTATGCCCAAAGTGCCTCACTCAGAAGCTTATAGTAAAGATAAGGATGGGGATGCAGAATTTCATCGAAGCCAGTGGAGATGAAAACGCTACAAGTGAAGAATTAAATTTGAACGAAACGAAGTTAGCTCAAATCTGAATAGAGAAAAAGAGTTGGGAAGTATATGAAACACAGTGGACCTTTTTGCAGTACCGGAGATCATTACGAATTATCCAGCACACTAACAATCAGACAGAAGATATGCTGCACAGACCTTCTGTCAGTGTTTAACTACGACCTCTAGTCATTGCTTTTTAACCGATTGAAGAATGCATTCACTTCTCTATCCTATTTATCTGAGCCCGCAGTCGATGATGATGGAATTTATGTATACGACTACAGCCAAGTTAGAATAGGAAATAACATATTAAAAAACAACAAGGCTGCGGACGCTGATCGATTGTCTGCAGAGCTATCCAAATATGATGGCGAGGAGTTGCATGTGCCTTAGCATTAACTTCTATGCGAATTTGGTAGGATGAATTTGTCCAGTTCCCAAGAAGATGGATCTTGCAAACTGTGTGAACTAAAGCAACATTAGTGCTCTTGGTATCGAATTTAAGGCTCTGACGAGCATATTAAAGCCCACCGTGGATCGGCTGATTTGACCTTCTTTGTGTGGTTTCAAACCTGGTAAATCTAACATAGATCATATTTTCACTATGCGCCAAATGTTGGAGTTTGAGAACCAACAGCAACGTCAGCCCAAAAATCCAGCGTAGAATTACTCTGGCCACCAAATGCTAGTTTGGACTGAGTGGGAAATTGAAAAGTTTAGTACCCATACTAATGCATGACGTAGAAGCATGGACCCTAGCAAAATGAGATTAGACGCTCTGGGAGTACTCGGGAGAATAGTTCTTAAGGACGTGCTGATTATGTTGCTCGAATGAAGTATGATGCCCTCGCCAAAAAGTTATACTTATCAGAACCCGCCTACGGCCGAGGACAGCCCCACTCCGCTTGAAGGACTAGGTGGAAATGGATTTAAATTTCCGTGTTGTGACCAACTGGCATCAGTTAGCCCAGTGAAAAAGCTACTTATTGGACTTACAAAGCTTCCGGTTATCTGACTTTCATTATTAAACGCTTAAATTTTTTTAGTTGTCCACAACATAGAATCTAAGCCTAATTGAAATGCAATCAGTGAAAGTGAATACACGACTTGGAACAACAAGTGTAAAGAGGGCAATTATGCTATTTATACATCGGTGTTAAGCATCAAATTGTTATAAGTATTAGTTAAAGTTAAATGTGGATAAACTTTGCATGTGTATCAGAGTTTGATAGTGTGTGCTTGTGTGCAGTAATTAGACCCTTACATGCGCCATGCACACGCCTAAACCCCATCGACAGCTGTCAGCTGCCTCATTATGGAGAAACACGCAAAAGTTCGAAAAATGCAAACAATTTTGAAGCATAAAATGAGGCGCCAAAATTTTCACTTGTGACAGGCAATTTGCGAAACTCAAACTAATTGAACTGAACAATTTTTGGGTAATTGATTACACCAGTCTACAAACAAAACTTTGTTCTTTGTCCTAAAGTTTATTTCATGATTTTCTGTTTTATTATAAACAAAAACGAAAAGAAAATACCTTTCTGCGGTATAAAGTTTGTTTTCGTAATAGTTACAGTAACAATACTCATGGCGCTAGAATGATAACTAAATAACGATAAGTAGTGGAATTCACTAACTTTTGTAACCACATTTGCCATCGCTTTATTTGCAAATCGATAACTATAGCGATTTCGTAACTATTTTTTATCGATATTTGTTTATCGACGATCAGCTGTGTTGTTAAATAAACGGCAAATAAATTGGCTGCGTTAAAAATGACGAAATTAGTATTTCTGGCAATGTTAGTTAAAAAAGAAAATCGGAACTTTAATTAAATACTTTCAAACACGAAAAGCTGCTTTATTTATAAATCAAATGGCATTTGAGTACTTGGCGAACGTTTTATCACAAGATCAAGAATTACTAAGTCCATCGCCAATGGACATACACCTTCTTAGAGAAGTAGGTAACCCATTCCCCTTGAATGCAACGGAGTTTCGAAAGACTGTACGGACTAACTCCAGACTTGGCTCATGATATTATTTCTCAACTTGATGGTCAATTAAGGGGTACAAGAATAACTGCGATATCAACAGAGAAAAAAAAAGAAATTAATAACGCATTTACTTACCATTTGTTAAAATATGTAAAAAATTGCACAATAATGGCTTTTAAAAGCAGTTAGTATACGGAATTTATTTATTTTTGGCATTCCTTTTGTGCTTTGGGAATTTTTTAGGTTTCGTTAAACTGTGCTGTGCTACTATTAAAACGAAATTTAAATGCCATTTATTTCGAGTCGTTAAAACTAACACCCCTATTATAAATTTTCATACGATAGACGATAAACGCTTGCGAGCGTATCGTAAAAAGTCCACTTTCATATTGCGATTTCCACACGCCCGATCGATGTACTATTGTGAATGACAGCAGAGTTTTGTTTACAAATTTTTGTGAATCTATACGAAGCAGATAGCAAAACAAAACGTAAATACTAGCAATTCATTTGTCTTGTACGTAAAAGTGGCAAAAGTTTTTAAAAGCTGTAATAATAAAATGTTTTATGCAACCTCTGTTACCTTTTATATAGACTCAAATGAACAAATTGCCGAAACTTGCATAGATGCCATAAAAAGAAGAAAATTGAGAGATGCTTCCAATCTTCTTGAAATGAACTCTACACTGTAAGTACTTGACATACTAAAAGTAAAAAAAAATTATATAAAAAAATATATTGCAGAGTATGTCTTAACAGAGGCAGTTTGCGCGCCCGTAAAATTTGGTCGCCATCCCAAATATGTTGAAGGTTTGTGTCACTTTGAGGTTTCTTGCCCAGGGTGTTGCAATAGAGTGTTGAGAATGAGGCTTTAGTTTGATTCTTTTGGATTTTGTAATATCTTTATATTTACTTTTATTTAAATAGCTCACAAGGCTCCCTTATCGTGCAAAAATTTATCAACGATAGTTAGCGTAGAAATTGAGCAGCTGATACGATAGTTAGCGTATGGCAATACCACGATAAACGATAAACGCTAACGATCGGGTTTCACACGCTGAATTTATTTCATAATACGGTAGAAAAGATGGCAAGCTTTTATCGTGTATCGTATGAGTTCATAATAGGGGTGTAAGTTAGTGAATAGTACAATCGATAAGGCAAACGACAAAATCGTAAATTAAAGTCTCGACAAATCGCATCGTTATAAGTAGTGAATTCCACTACAGGTGTTTTGTGCAACCTAAAATGTCGTCGCGAACGTCTAAATATGGAGCTGATGCTTTTTGTTATATATGTGGGCAAGCTATTGAAGTTTGAGATATAAAATATGAATTAAATGCATCTCTCATCCTGTGAAGCATACGAAGCATATTTTGGCTGTCCTGTTTGGAATCAATGCAAGACATAGGCTCCATTGCAAAAGATGTTTGGAAGGTAAGCAATTTTATTTAAATATTAAATTAAATAAAGTAGACATATTGGTTTCTCTTTCTATATATAAGGTTGGTATCGATGTGAGAAAAGATCTAGGAAATTTGCAACACCAAGAATCTGGCGAGAACCAAAATACCACGTTAAAGACTGCTACTTTTGCATTATAAATCCGAGTAAAAGACGTAGACCAGTATCAGAGCCACCGAAAAAATTATCGCAGAGAATTGGCTCATCTCTTAGTTCTTATAGAAGCAATGCCGATAAGGAGTTTTTACCGACCCCAGAACAACCAAAACATCATTTCATCACTACTGAAGATTTTAATGATTTGATTAGAAATTTAAATTTACCAAAAAGTAAGCAGAGCTTTTAGGCTCTTCTTCGCACAACGTTATCAAGGCCAATATAATGAAAACATGATGGTAGACTATATTTGGGGTTTATTGAGGGATAGTACCTATGAATATAAAAGAAAAAGTAAAAGTGTACACTTTTAAATCATTTTCCACTTTTTTGTAAGTTATTTCGATATTAAAACTTAATAAAAATATTTATTTGAATTGTTTCATTTTCAAGTAAAAATTTAACCACAGGCATGAAAAATTTCGTTCAAGCAGTTTCCTACATATGAAAGCAAACTTTTTCATGCCATATATTTTTTTTCCGTCAAATTACGACCTAAAGAATTGAAATTGAATGCTTTGAAGTCAAAGTCAAATTTTGTGTTGACCCGTGTTATGAGTGTTTAACCGTTTACCCTGCTGGGTGTTAAGCGATCAAATTCAGATTCTTCAATGAATTATTTATGAAGTGTGAGAAAAATTTTGCTATGGTTACAAATTAACAAGATTTTGGTTTGAATTCGCTTTAAGTTGTGGTTTGCTGCCTTAAACGCTTATAAATACAACCACATACACACATACAACGCGTTATACTCAGTGTTGCCATTTTTAGCTTCTTTCAAGCTACAGTTAGCTCTTTTTTCTTGAAAAGTTGCGATTTAGCTTTAAGCTTTTTTTGGTTAAGAAATTTTTGAGCTCTTTTTAACTTTTTTCAAAATTTTACAAAATAGATAACAGTTTTATGTAGATTCAATTTTAAGAACTTTGAATGAATTTGGGCTAAATTTAAAAAATTTGAGGGGCTAAGGCACAGATTATGTTGGCATTTTGGTAGGCAGAAATCGAGGCGTAGTAACTTTATTAAGCCAACATCAACCTAATATCATTTTCGTTCCGTGTATTTTGCCAATCGATTCTATGTCTGTGAACGCTTCCGAGGGATATTGACTTTTTGATTTTTAGAAACATTTAAGTTTCTAAGTCCACAAAAAAGACAAAAGACCTATGCAATGATACATATATCTGCGTAAAACGATGGACTCGACCCGCAGCAAATCGCGTCCATACGAATGGGCATAGCTTCTTGTTATACTCAGCTGAGCAGAGCTCACAGAGTATATTAATTTTGTTCGCATAACGGTACCCCGTAACGGCATAAACTAATCGAGATAGATATAGACTTCTATATATCAAAATGATCTGGGCGAAAAAAGAAATTCGTTTAGCCACGTCCGTCCGTCCGTCTGTCCATGAACACGATAACTTGAGTAAATTTTGACGTATCTTAATGAAATTTGGTATGTAAGTTCCTGGGCACTCATCTCATATCGCCATTTAAAATGAACGAAATCTGACTATAACCACGCCCACTTTTTCGATATCGACAATTTCGAAAAACAGAAAAAGTGCGATAATTCATTACCAAAGACGGATAAAGCGATGAAGCTTGGTAGGTGGGTTGACCTTATGACGCAGAATAGAAAATTAGTAAAATTTTGAACAATGGGCGTTGGGCCGCCCACTTTTAAAAGAAGGCAATTTAAAAGTTGAAGCTTACTTTGGCAGCGTGAAGTATGTGATGAAATTTGGCAGGAACTTACCTCTATATGTGCTCTAAATAAAAATGAAAATGACGAGCAGCCCATTTAACATTTTTAAAGTCAAATTTTAACAAAAAATTGGATATCTTTACAGTATATAAGTAATTGTGTCAACGTTCAACGCCAGTAATGATATGGTGCAACAAAATACGGCGGCCACCGTGGTGTGATGGTAGCGTGCTCCGCCTACCACACCGTATGCCCTGGGTTCGCACCCCGGGCAAAGCAACATCAAAATTTTAGAAATAAGGTTTTTCAATTATAAGAAAATTTTTCTCGGGGTCGCCCCCGGCAGTGTTTGGCAAGCACTCCGGGTGTATTTCTGCCATGAAAAGCTCTCAGTGAAAACTCATCTGCCTTGCAGATGCCGTTCGGAGTCGGCATAAAACATGTAGGTCCCGTCCGGCCAATTTGTAGGGAAAATCAAGAGGAGCACGACGCAATTGGAAGAGAGAGCTCGACCTTAGATCTCTTCGGAGGTTATCGCGCCTTACATTTATTTATTTTTTTTTAAAGAAATTTTCAAAATGGGCGTGGCTCCACCCTTTTTCATTTAAGTTGTCTAGAATACTTTTAATGCCATAAGTCGAACGAAAATTTACCAATCCTTGTGAAATTTGGTAAGGGGATAGCTTCTATGACGATAACTGTTTTCTGTGAAAATGAGCGAAATCGGTTGAAGCCACGCCCAGTTTTTAGTACACAGTCGAACGTCTGTCCTTTCGCTCGACCGTTAACACGATAACTTGAGCAAAAATCGATATATCTTTACTAAACTTAGTTCACGTACTTATCTGAACTCACTTTATCTTAGTATTAAAAATGGGCGAAATCCGACTTTGACCACGCCCACTTTTTCGATATCGAAAATTTACAAAAAATAAAAAAAGGCCATAATTCTATACCAAATACGAAAAAAAGGGATGAAACAAACCAATCCATTTGACGCAAAATATGCATAAATGTAGAAAAAACTTTGCTAAAATGGCTGTGACACCTACCATATTAAGTAGAAGAAAATGAAAAAAGTTCTGCAGGGCGAAATCAAAAGCCCTTGGAATCATGGCAGGAATACTGTTCGCAGTATTACATATATAAATAAATTAGCGGTAGCTGACAGGTGATGTTCTGGGTCACCCTGGTCCACATTTCGATTTGGTCGATATCTCGAAAACTCATTCACATACATATATAACTAAGGGCCACTTCCATTTAAAACCCTCATTAATACCTTTAACTGAGTCACCCCTGGTCCTCATTTATGGCGATATCTCGAAAAGGCGTCTACCTATAGAACTAAGGCCCACTCCCTTTTAAAATACTCATTAACACATATCTATATTTGTTAATATGAAAATGTGGTTAAATAAAAATATTCAAATAAAACGAAATGATAGCTGAAGAAAGATAGCAAAGGCAAGTTGCTCCACTTTTTAGTATAACCATTTGTATGTATCCATGAAAAAGACAATTTTGTCTCCAAAGCTCTCAGCTGAGTATGTAATATTCGGTTATACCCGAACTTAGCCTTCCTTACTTGTTATACTCAGCTGAGCAGAGCTCACAGAGTATATTAATTTTGTTCGCAAAATGGTACCCCCAAACGGCATAAACTAATTTAGATAGATATAGACTTCTATGTAAAATGATCTGGGCGAAAAAAGAAATTCGTTTAGCTACGTCCGTCCGTCCGTCCGTCCGTCCGTCTGGCGGTGAACACGATAACTTCAGTAAATTTTGAAGTATCTTAATGAAATTTGGTATGTATGTTCCTGGGCACTCATCTCAGATCGCCATTTAGAATGAACGAAATCGGACTATAACCACGCTCACTTTTTCGATATCGAAAATTTCGAAAAACCGAAAAAGTGCGATAATTCATTACCAAAGACGTGTAAAGTGATGAAACTTCGTAGGTGGGTTAACTTTATGACGCAGAATAGAAAATTAGTAAAATCTTGGACAATGGGCGTGGCATCGCCCACTTTTAAAAGAAGGTAATTTAAAAGTTTTGCAAGCTGTAATTTGGCAGCTGAGTATGTAATGTTCGGTTACACCCGAACTTAGCCTTCCTTACTGGTTTTTCTTTACTACTTGTGTCAACAGGCATAGTATTTATTTGAAAGATACCGTTGTGTGTAGGCGTATAGCTCATATAAAGTAAAACTTACGTAAGGAATTATTATAAGCCATAAGGTAGAATAAAACAAATTTATTATAAGGCTTATGGACCAATAAAAATAAGGCTTACTTACATAAGGCCTTATTAAAAGAAACTACTTGATGTATTAGGACCTTTGATATAAGGCTTATATATCTTCGAACCGCGAATCACACGATGGAACTGCAGTTGCCTTAACCACTAGGCTATCCTGCTTGTATTTGTCTCCTTGCTTAATTCAGTTCATCTTATTTCTACACTAACAACACAACTGAGACATTCTGCCTCTATTAATTTGTGTGTATGTAGATTTGTTTTTGTAAAGTTTCTTTTTCGTTGCGAATGAAAAGCTTTGTAAACTCGGGCTCAGTTTTACATATTTATGTTTGTTTGTTTAATGGTGTGTGATTCGCGGTTCGAATCCCGGTGAAACCTTTGATAACATTACGAAATCGCAATATGCTAGTAAATGTTTCTTTCTTTCTTTTCAGTTTCTCTTAGAAAAAACATAATAATTGAATATTCAATTATTATAAGCCGGTGTTAAGCTCATGAATTCTTAATCTTAATACGATGTTTGTTCCCGATGGACTCCTAAACTACTGAACCGATTTTGAATTTGTTTTGCACCCTGTGTGTAGTTGGATCTAACTTGAAATATAGGATAGGTTATATCTCAGTTTATAGTCGCAATATTATTTTATTGCAAATTTTTTTGTTTGTTTATACGTAATAATAAAATGTTACGTATACGCACCGGCACTCACATTTTCAGGTGGTGCGGATATACTTCCGTGTAATTGGTTGGTATTTAATTAAACAACATGCTTATCAATAAAAAATATTATAGCGAATGATATCAAGTATAGCACATCACCAGGCCCGCCGAGAAGGTGGGTGGCAGGGGGGGCGGGGGGTTAGCCTCGGACCCAGGGTTTCTGAGGGGGCCCGCTATTTAGAGGTATTGTGACATTTTTTTTAATTCTGGAGAGTCGTTAGTTGTTCCATGTGCAATTTTTAAGCCGAATTTCAAAAGCAAAATGTGTGTTAGTTGGTCGTCGGTGTTTGAAGAGATACGTGGGTCGATTTTATTCAAACTTCACACAAGTTGCGTAAACATCACGCGGTGGTTACTACATAGGTTTGGTTGCGATCGACGTACAGTGTCTCGAGATATAGGCCGAAGTGTGACCCGAGTACCCCTAGAATGTGTTTATAGAATATGGCTAACAAATGAAAGCTGTTGATGTGTGCTTTAGTAGAGGGTAATTTTCATACCCCGGGGTGACTAGGGTCTCGAGATCAAAACGTGGGCCAGTGATATGGATATCAAATGAAAGCTGTTGATGGGTGCTTTAGTACAGAGTAATATATTATCCATGAGACGGACTGGGGACTGAGACTCGGACTGGGACTGGGACTGGAATAAAATACATACCACCCTCTGGGACAAGCAATAAGGGATGCAGAAGAATGAGAAGAAATTGAGAGAAGAGAAAAGAGAGCAGGAGATTGAGAGAGAGATAGAATGAGACGAAGATGGAGATAGATGAAGCGAAAAAGACGGAGGAGAAGTGAATAAAAGGATTAGGAAAAAGTGAAGACGGGGGGCGGGGGCAGAGTCAGACGGAAAAAGCTTATTAAAATGTATGCAGATAGGCCAAATTTAGGGCAGAACAACGTCTGCCGGGTCTTCTAGTAATAAGTATAAATTGAACATACCATTACAAAACAAACAAACATAAAATGGATTTTGTTTATTTCTATTTTCCGAGAAAATATCTATGTATTTGTCCTCCAACATATTTATTTAGTTGTTCAATCTCTAAAGCTTGTGGTGACTTTGGCAACTTACTGCTACTGAATTACCTAAATGTGAAAAAGATTTTGTTACGCTTAAATAAACAGCAAATCCGAGTAAAGTTCTGCAAAGCTACCCAAAATTGTCTACATGCATATATTGATATATAATCATATATAAACAAGATGTAGACATGTACATATGTGCATACATACATCATAAATGTACATATGTTAGTTTTTGGCATTGTTTGTGAATTTGCCATGTAATTTATTTTGTCAACAATTTTTCCAATCACGTATTCATGTTCACGTATTACGAGTTTTGCGCCGGTATTTTTATACCCAGCTGTACTTGTACACAGGGTGTTATAACTTTGATTGGATAACGGTTGGTTGTACAGGTATAAAGGAATCGAGATAGATATAGACTTCCATATATCAAAATCATCAGTATCGAAAAAAAAATTTGAATGAGCCATGTCCGTCCGTCCATCTGTCCGCGCGTCAGTCTGTCCGTTAACACGATAACTTGAGTAAATATTGAGATATCTTCACCAAATTTGTACACGAGCTTATCTGGATCCAGAATAGATTGGTATCGAAAATGAGCGAAATCGGATGATAACCACGCCCAGTTTTTATATATATAACATTTTGTAAAACACAAAAAACCTGATTATTTAGTAAATAACACACCTAGAATGTTTAAATTTGACGTGTGGACTGATATTGAGACTCTTGATAAAATTTTGAAATTTTTTTAATGGGCGTGGCACCGCCCACTTGTGATAAAATCAATTTTACAAATATTATTAATCATAAATCAAAAATCGTTATACCTATCGTAACAAAATTCGGCAGAGACGTTGCCTTTACTATAAGGAATGCTTTGAAGAAAAATTAACGAAATCGGTTAAAGACCACGCACACTTTTGTATAAAAGATTTTAAAAGGGTCTTAGACGAATAAAATAAGCTATATCTTTGCAAACAAGAACTTTATATCAATGGTATTTCACTTCTCAAGTGGATTTATAACAATAAATAGGAAAAACTTCAAATTTAAAAAAATAGGCGTGGCACCGCCCTTTTTATGACTAAGCAATTCTCTATGTTTCCGGAGCCATAACTCCAAGAAAATTTAGTTCAGAATAGAACAATATGTATATGTATTATTGCGCAGCCTTGTAACACTATTAAACACACTGTTTGTATATTTTAAGTGTACAGCTGGGTATGTAATGTTCGGTTTCACCCGAACTTACACTTCTTTAATTGTTTTATTTGAGTATGGATAGGTATGTTTACAGGAGTGACCGTCAGCCAGCCTTTTGCGTGCCGAACCCCCAACTGTTGTTAAAGTTTTTATTCAAAAACATGTCCTAGTCACTATCGCCGTCTGCACTTTTTTATTTTTTTTCTAATATCAATAGTGCGAAGTACTTCATATTTCTTTATTTAGTCTATGATTTCCAAAAAATCTTACAGACTAGAATCTATACATTAGGACGTCGATAGTAGAGAACAACATTGCCTTAACGCAGAAAGTAACATATATTTTCAAAGCAGAGCCGACATATAGAAAAATTTAGACAGTTAATGAAATTTATCGAGTTGAAAGCAATTAGAGCGCGAGTGATTGGCCCATTCAGCGCGTAATAAGACTTTCAGAGTTTCGCTAGAAAACATATTGTAACGAATTTTGGGAAATTCCGCTTATTTCAAACCTTCTGCTAACGGTCGAGTCGTTAAACTGTCGCATAAATCACTCCAATATTCAGTATCGAAAAACTGGTCTTTATTTAGTTTACTTTGGGAGTAGTATAATTATACTTCAATATCACGTATTTCACAACTGGGCGTTTCAATCAAAACTGATTACTGATTCCCCGGCTTGCGCTTCTTTTATACTCTCGGTTTTCTCGTTCACCCATTTCTCCTAAGGTCTAGTAATTTCGCGAACAGTTGTATCTCATGCTTGGTTGCTAGCTATATGCATGTATATTTGTAGTTTATGCCTTTTTACTAGCCATATGTGTGTGTGTATGTGTGAGTAACTACTGTAACAGCAGCCTTATGATCTTACCCTGTTTCCCACTTGGTGCAACCCTGTTGTCTATTGTGAATGGACAACAGGTGTTGAAACAAGTTGGAAACGGGGAGGTCGGCAAATGAAAAAGGCGGCCATCATTATAATTTTGGACATGTTAAGAAAAACACGAAGCAAGTGTCTGGAGAACTAAAACATTTTAATTGAAGTGTACAAACAAAATACAAATAAGTTTAGTGCAAAAAACTCAAAAACATTTATTGTACTACAAACGAAAACTGAATAAAACAAAAGTACATAGAGTTAAACATAAACTACGTGTTTGGTTTTCGATAAGTGCGTGTGTGCATTAGAGTGCGCACAAGGACAATTTTTGGAGAAGTTCCAAAATGGAACTTCACATGGCGACCGTGAGGCAGCTTGCCAAATTTAATGAAGGATGGAGCACCAGGCCACCTTCGTAAGGCACCACAATTTTTTTCTTCAAAACCGTCAAACGAGCCTCAATGAAAACATATAAACATAAAATGCAAAAATCTACAAAAAAAAATATAAAATTCTACAAAAAAAATATAAAATACAAAATCGTCACAAAAAAAATACAAAATACAAAAACCCACAAAAAATATAACACATAAAAATCTCAAAGAAAATTTCTCAACACAACAGAGGTTTCGGCATACAATTGAAGGGAAGCTGTACTCAACATAACGGGATAAGGCAAGGTACGGCACCCCGAAACAAGCGAAGCCACCATAAGTAACGGCACATCAAAATAGCAGCTGTACAAGGAAGCTGAACGAAAAAATTGGAAGCAGCGAAGTGATGACGGCAGCAGCAGAACAGCAGCAGCGGTGACAGCGTATGGTGAGGCGTAGCTTGCAGTATGTACATAGTATGTATGAGATGTAATATGTAGTTGCTTTTGAAATACATATGTATACATAATTTTTATACTCAGTTGAGCAGAGCTCACAGAGTATATTAAGTTTGATTGGATAACGGTTGGTTGTACATATATAAAGGAATCGAGATAGATATAGACTTCCATATATCAAAATATTCAGGATCGAAAAAAAATTTGATTGAGCCATGTCCCCGTTCCGTCCGTCCGTCCGTTAACACGATAACTTGAGTAAATTTTGAGGTATCTTGATGAAATTTGGTGTGTAGGTTCCTGAGCACTCATCTCAGATCGTTATTTAAAATGAACGATATCGGAACTATAACCACGCCCACTTTTTCGATATCGAAAAATTTCGAAAAAACGAAAAAATGCGATAATTCATTGCCAAAGGCGGTTAAAGCGATGAAACTTGGTAGATGGGTTGACGTTGTGACGCAAAATAGAAAATTAGTAAGATTTTGGACAATGGGCGTGGCACCGCCCAGTTTTACAAGAAGGTAATTTAAAAGGTTTGCAAGCTGTAATTTGGCAGTCGTTGAATATATCATGATGAAATTTTGGCAGGAACGTTACTACTATTACTATATATATGCTAAATAAAAATTAGCAAAATTGGATGAAGAACACGCCCACTTTTTAAAAAAAATTTTTTTTAATTCAAATTTTAACAAAAAATTTAATATCTTTACTATATATAAGTAATTAAGTCAAAATTCAACTCCAGTAATGATATGATGCAACAAAATACAAAAATAAAGAAAATTTCAAAATGGGCGTGGCTCCGCCCATTTTCATTTAGTTTGTCTAGAATACTTTTAATGCCATAAGTCGAAACAAAAATTTACCAATCCTTCTCAAATTTGGTAGGAGCCTAGATTCTGTGACGGTAACTGTTCTCTGTGAAAATGGGCGAAATCGGTGAAAGCCACGCCCAGTTTTTATACACAGTCCACCGTCTGTCCTTCCGCTCGGCCGTTAACACAATAACTTGAGCAAAAACCAATATATCTTTACTAAACTTAGCCCACGTACTTATCTGAACTCACTTTATCTTGGTATAAAAAATGGCCGAAATCCGACCATAACCACGCCCACTTTATCGATATCGAAAATTACGAAAATGAAAAAAATGCCATAATTCTATACCAACTACGAAAAAGGGATGAAACATGGTAACTGGATTGGTTTATTGACGCAAAATATAACTTTGGAAAAAACTTTGTAAATGGGTGTGACACCTACCATATTAAGTAGAAGAAAATGAAAAGTTCTACAAGGCGAAATCACAGCCCTTGGAATCTTGGCAGGAATACTGTTAGTGGTATTGCATATATAAATAAATTAGCAGTACCCGACAGATGATTTTCTGGATCACCTGGTCCACATTTGGTCGATATCGCGAGAACGCCTTCACATATACATCTAAGGGCCACTCGCTTTTAAAACCCTCATTAATACTTTTAATTTGATATCCATATCGTACAAACACATTCTAGAGTCACCCTGGCCCACCCTAATGGCGATATCTCGAAAAGGCGTCCACCTATAGACCTAATGCCCACTCCCTCTTAAAATGCTCAGTAACACTTTTCGTTTGATACCCATATCGTACAAACATTCTACAGTCACCCCTGGCCCCCCTAATGGCGATATCTCGGAAGGCGTCACCTATATACCTATGTCCACTCCCTCTTAAAATGCTCAGTAACACCTTTCGTTTGATACCCATATCGTACAAACATTCTAGAGTCACCCTAGCCAACCCTAATGGCGATATCTCGAAAAGGCGTCCACCTATAGACCTAATGCCCATCCCTCTAAAATGCTCAGTAACCACCTTTCGTTTTATACCATATCGTACAACATTCTAGAGTCACCCCTGGCCCACCCTAATGGCGATATCTCGAAAGGCGTCCACCTATAGACCTAATGCCCACTCCCTCTTAAAATGCTCAGTAACACCTTTCGTTTGATACCCATATCGTACAAACATTCTAGAGTCACCCTTGTCCACCTTTATGGCGGGAGCGGGTAAGGCGAGGAGGC
>JARSSU010008285.1:0-25055 GCA_029619165.1 Eurosta solidaginis
CTGAAAAACTTGTGTACACTTTAAAACTCACAGTTAGTGAATCCAGCCTCTGGTTACTTTAGAAAGTTTCATCGCAGAGTCTGTTACTTATTTGGAACCGGTCACCATTTCAAAACAGCTGACTTTGAAATCGGTTACTTTTTCGAACTGGTAACTTTGGAAAGTTACATTTCAGAGCCGGTTACTAAGAACCGGCATTTGTTTTGAACGGGTGATTTTTTGGAATCGATTACCATTCCGGAAAGCTTACGTTTGGAAAAGTTTACTTTTTTAGGATATTCGAAAGGTTTATTTTTTGGCATAGGTCGCTTTTTGAACTGGTATATTTTCCTTTCACTTGTTGCTCATTTAGCATTTATCATATCTAGTAATGTTATCTGCTTGTCTCTATTTTCGGCTTCCCTTACGAAAACAAATCCCTTAATCATAGACCGTTATTTCGTTAATATGAATGATGCTTTTATGAGCGTGTACAACTATATATCTATCCACCCACCTGTCCGCCTATCGGTATATCATCTTAATAACTCATTTTTAACAATGCCGTCCTTCGCTGATCCATTGTCTGAAAGTCCTACATCTGCATGGTCTTTTCGATAGTCTACTATTTTTCATCTATCCACCCACTTGTCCACCCATCTTTGCGTCAATCTAAAAGCATATATTTTAATAACAACGTCCATAATTATATAGTCTTCTGCTTAAAAAAGAATGGTAATAAAAACATGATTTTTAAACGACGAGGTATAAAAACAAACCCAGTTTTGCGATGTTCTCTTAAAATTCTCAACTGGGAATATATATATTCTTTGTTCCTTATGCACTGTCACTTTTCAGCTATTTGCCTTTTCTTCTTTCAGAAATGACTACGCCTACATATGCAATAAGGCTATTGAACATTATAGCACGCCACATTTAGAAGAAACTTTGTGCTTTGCTAATATCTCAAAGAGTTATGAACGTTACGTTTGTGGAATCGATTGGTACCCAGCATTATCTGGATTGATTGTAACCTCTTACACGTTTAGTACGGCAGCTACAATTGAAGGGGGTATATAAATATTCTCATTCTCTGCTTGTATTAAATTGTATATTTAAATAATAGAATGATGCAGAGAGTAGCATAAAACCCAATCAGAACAACAAAGTAGTTGAATTAGGGAAAGAAGTAAAAGCAAAATTAAATGGCACATGGTAAGAAAAGACTTACAGCGAAAAGAAAATGAGTAAGAAAATGAAAGAAGGGAAATCGGAAGGGTAAAAAATGGTAAAAGTAAAAATAGGAAAAGAAAAAGTATAATAAAAAGAAAAATAAGATGAAGGATAGTGATACCGAGGATAAAGATGAGAACGGGGGGACGATGGCACTGAAAATAATTAAGGTAATGTCTGGTTTACTTCTGAGGTATAATGGAGTAATTTCGAGATTGTTTAGTATAATTTTTAAACTTTTCACGGGATACTTACAAGACTATCTCGTAATATTTTGGTCACATCGGTTCATTGGTTGAAATGTGGAATATTTTTGTTTTCGGGATCATTCTGAGACTATTTTTAGCTGTTACGCAATTATTCAGAACATGGGCCTTATTATGTAACTCCATTTGAAAAAAGTTTCATTCGGATTTGAAAAAGAAGTTTGTTGTTTGCTGCTTTGGAATTACATTTCCATTCAAATCGATTAACGTAATAAGGTTCCATTTTCGAAATCGTTCGAGGCCTGTTTCAGGATTAACCGTAGACCACACTCTTGACGTTCGAGGTATTGTTGGAACAACATCTGGATTATGTCATGGATTATTTTAGCACTATCTCCCCTTTCTTTTAACTGTTTCAGGACTATTTGAGAATAACTTGAGACTATTTAAAGAAGTTGTTTTAGGGATCATTTCGGAACATTTTAAGGTTAGGTTGAACTGGCCGGTCTATGAGGACCTCACATAGACTGAATGAGTCCGTAGTGTTACCAGAAGATTTTTTAACGACCAAAATGAAGAACCCTATTAAAAACCAGGACTTATGTTATAAAATAACTCCGTCCTCTTGGCAAATAATAGAAGCTTTGTAGGATTTAAGCCACTTGCTTTGACAGTATTACTCCTAATAGCTGGAGTCTTAGCCGACCCGCACTTCCTACATCTGCTATAACTGACCAAGCTTAATTTATAGGCATGTGACGCCAAAAGGCAGTGTCCAGTCAGAATGCTCGTCATGACTCTAAAGTCGTCCCTTTTTAATGATAGAAGCAACTTTCTTAGTCTAAGGTTGTAGACCTACACCTGATCTTCGACACTTTACAACCCCGTGCTTGAACCCACGCATTTCTCGCTTGGTCTATCATGTGCACCTCTCGCCTTCTCTCAATCTAGCCTAATCTAATTGGGAAGTCTACTTCAAGCGATGCGGAATAATCGCCGCTTGGCTGTCCATATAAAAGTTAACACGGTTGCAGTTTAAGTTATTCTCTTCCAGTGTTCCTACTGCTTTGGTTACGGCCAATATTTCCGCTTGGAAAACGCTACGGTAATCTGGTAGCTTGTAGGATCTGTTTATTTCCGGATCAGCACAGTATACCGCAGACTCTACTGCTTCCACTTTTTTGGAACCATCTGTGTACGCATGTATCACATCGTCCGCCATTTGAGCACCCTTCCGCCAACCATCCACCTCTATTGAAGCCTTCCTCGAAGCGCAGATAGGGAATTGTGATTGATGACACTATACTACTATGGCCGTATGGTCGGCGCTCAAGCTGCCCCGAGGCACCGAGCCTGTTTGTAGTTGTTAACGCTATGTTTTTTGCTACCAGGTATATAGGTGGAATGTGCAGAATGGCATACAGTGCAGCCGTCGGGGTTGTTTTAGGGCTCCCGTAATTCTAAGCGTTGGTAGTCTGCATACCCCCTCTAATTTTTTGAGGAACATAATAAAATTAGTTTCAAAAAAGACTAGAGTTTATTTTGGAGATTATTGTATTGATCAGTTCGTGACAGTTTTAGAATAAATGCCGGAACTATTTCGCACTTATCTCTTGATAATTTCACAACAGTCTCTGAAATATTTGCGGATTGTGTTTGAGATTATATCGAAACCATTTCGAATTTGTATGTAAATTATTTTTCTCTCCTGGAAATAAATTGTTTTTAAATTGATATAAATGCTTTGATATAAGATTCTTTTGGAATATGTTCGGGGTTGCTTTCGAAATAATTTCAAATTTATTTCAGCAGTATTTCAAGACTATTCGGATACTTCATCTTGGGATTGGTTTGGGAATGACTTCTGGTTTGCTTTCGGGATCATTTCGAGATCGAGATATTATAGAATAATTTCGAAACTCATTCACAAAAGCTTCAGGATAATTCAAGGGGTATTTCAGGAGTGTTTTGAACTGTTCCGGTATTTTGTTCGGATACTTAGAGAAATACTTATGGATTATTTTAAGGATTATTTTGGGACTAAGGTCGTACCATTCTTGGGCCCACCTCTTGACCATCTTATTATAATTTTGGAATGTTTAAAGATAGCATAGGAATTGGTTAAGGGATCATTTAGGTGCTTCGTCTACCATAACAGGACTATTCGGATTGTTTCAAGTTTTTTTTTGGGATTATCATAGACATCTTGAAAGTTTTAGGATGTTTGCTAGAACTATTTCTGTCCTATCTCCGGACAATCTATGGAACATCTGGGATTGTTTGTATATTCTTATTCTACCCTAGAGTCAGTTTTTTTTTCAATTGACGTAAATCAAGATTTATTTGATTGAGATACTAATATTTGCGGCCGCCGTATTGTGGTGATAGCGTGCTTCGACACCCACACCGAGTGTCCTGGATTCAACTCCAGGGCAAAGTTAGACCAAAAATTTAGGAACAAGTTTTTTCAATAAGCAAAATGTTTTTCTAATCGGCGTCACCCCTAGAAAGTAATTTGGCAAACACGCCGAGTGTATTTCTGCCACGAAGAGCTTCTCAGTGAAAATTCATTTGTCTTTCAGATGCCGTCCCGCCAATTGGTAGGGAAAATTAAAAAGAGCATTAAGCAAATTGAAAGACGAGCTCCGCCTAAACCCTTTCGGAGGTAAATCGCGTCAAGTATTTTTTTTTAAATTATATTTGGTTAATGAGCATATATATGAATGGGGTTCCTATAAATTTTGGATTTATATAAACATTTTTTTCTTAAACGAAAAAAAGTTTTAATTAGAATAGAAGAAAGAAAAAATTTCGACAACTGCCTAAGCTCGTTAAGGTAAGCTAAATCCAAATTATTAATTATACAGTTCCATTTTGGCTGAGAGCAACTACATTCTTTTACGAAGACTAAAAAAAAATTGCAAATTTCAGTATCCGAACGTGTCGACATGGTTCAGCGCGCTGTATTGCAACCCAATCCGATACTAATGTGGAGCTTTGCAGATAATTTGAATTATAAATTAGAATTCGAATCTCCCCAAGAAGTAACCGTGCTATCCTTCTGTCCTCACGATCCCAACCTTTTATTTGGTGGTGGCAGGAATGGCCAACTAATTGCATGGGATCTTCAAGGACGCGCCGAAAAATTTGACACAGAAGAAATTCTAACAGCAGCACAAACTAAATATCGTGTAATGATGGCCGATTTCCTCAGATGGACAATACTCATAAACGAAGATGCTGTTGTACCACCAGCTATGATTTCAGCTTTAGAGGTTTCACAAAAATCGGCTATTACAGGCATTTATTGGTTGGGAGAGCAGTTTTATGTGAATTCCTTTGGTAAAGCAATGACCGATCCAAATAAAGAAAATATACACAAATTTTTTCTAACTTGCTCTATCGATGGCACAATTGCATTTTGGAATTTGGACACAATAAATGATAAGAAACTGCAAGCTACAACTATTCGCCACGATCAACCAAAGGCTCTAACACAAAACGAATCGATTTATAAAAATAAAGTTTTAAAACCAATTTTCAGCCTTGTATTTAATGAGCCAATCACATCGCTATATTGCGATTCTTCGGTATTTATTTGTAAAGTTTTAGATAATCAGGCAAGACTGTCGAAAGGGAATAATTTTCCAACTGTACTTGAAGCGAAAAATCCCAAAACTATCAGACAATCAGCTATAATGTCAACATTTTATGGACGTATTGAACGTTTCAATTGGTCTGGTGCATATGCTGATATCGAGTGCAGTGAAAGTATTACGAAATCAATACCTTTTGCTCGTGTGCATGATGGACCAGTGGTTGCATTGAAAAAAAATCCATTTTATCCAGTTGTATTTGTTTCGATTGGTCGCACAATTTTTGCAGTATGGATGGAACATTTTAACTATACACCAATATTTTGGCGTAAACGTGCTACGGATTTGACGGCGGTTGCTTGGAGCAAGGCGAGACCTGGTGTTTTGTTTCTCACACGTATAGATGGAAATATGGAGGTGTGGGATATTTTATGTAAGTTTTATTCGGAAACAATGTCTATAAACAATTCGCTTAAGGTGTGAGTTTTAAGCTAAATTTCCGTCGCATTTTTTTTTAATTCCAACGCCTGTTGTTTTTGTAGCTGCTAAATACACTTCCGAAGGTTTGAAGAGGTACTAGCTAAACTACAGTGCGAAGAATTTGTTTGGTCCCATGAAGGCCAGATATCACGTCATCCCTTAACAAAATATGATGGTGCGAGGTTACGTTGCTCGTTAGACGTTACACTTATAGGATAAAACAAGAGTGTGACCAAAGAGCATACATAACATAAAGAGCATATATAACAAGAGACGTCAGTTCGTATGTTTGATATCAAACACTCGCTACAAGAGATTGGGGTTTCTGACAGTTGCCTCTCACTCTTCATTTTAATTTTCGCCGCACATGCCAAAACACCAGAGCAGTGTTGCCAAAACTTCTTTGCAGAAAAAACGCTATATGGACAAAAATTAAAGGCTAAAAGAAGCTAAATAAATTTTTTTAAAGCTAAGAATAAAAGCTAAAAGTTAAAGGCAACTTTTCAAGCATTTTACTCATTTTTTTTCCATAAAAACCATACCAGCTCTGCAAAAAATGCGATTAGTCTAGGATGAATGCTTTAAAGATTAATTGAGGTTGGTGTATTGAACGATTGCATATGCACAAACAAAAGGAAGCAGTCAAACTACTTAGCATATTTCTTTTGAATGTAGTGTACGAATGCAGTGAAAATATTTGTCGATTAGTGAAAGCAAAATAGTAAAGGAAACAGTTACTGAAAATGCAAAAATTCAAAATTTGCGTTTATTTTATACTGTTTCTCCTACATTTCTTTAAATAAAACCTACAATTGTGCATCGTTGCAAGCACACACATTTTCTCAGTTCAATGACGCAAAAATACATGGAAGAATAAACAGATGGAAAGGGGTTTTTGGAACTCAACTCCGGATTTTGAGGGCGTATTTGAAAATCCAAGTATACAGATTTTGTATACTAAACTAGACCTAAAACTTGAGGTATATCTCGAAAATAATATATTTTCAATGTCATATAGTGTTAATAATTGAGTTAACATTGTAACGTCCGTTAATCTACGAGCTAATGACTAAAATCTATTTTTGTTAATCGATCGAAATATCTAACCACCAAAACAAGAAATCGCGTTCTGACAAGTCCGTTATTTTATTAACTATCACCAAAATATGTTTTTTGTAAAATCCGACATTACTCTTTTATGTGCCGGAATTGCTTTTGTTCTGCTACAATTAAATGATTGAACGATTTTTGAATCTGTACAGTAGTGAAAAGGAACAATTAAGGACGGGACTGTTTTCGGCTGTGCCGAAGACTTCATACCTTTCATGAATGGGGCTGAACATTAATCTCCAAATAATCGGATGTATAAGATAAGAAATATATAGTGAACAGATGTACATACCTAAACGATTTTTAAGATAAATATAAAATAAACAAGTAAGGACGGGACTCTCTTCGGCTGTGCCGAAGACTTCATACCTTTCATGAATGGGGCTGAACAGTAATCTCCAAATAATCGGTAAGATAGGAAATATATAGTGAACAGATTTACATACCTAAACGATTTTTAAGATAAATATAAAATAAAAACTCGGTGGGTACTTTGTGTGAGGATGCCAAGTTTTAGGTTTTTTGTGGTCTGCGTATAAAAACTATGACTACAAATCACGTATTTCAACAATATATGACGTAAACGTAACAATTTGATGAAATTTGAAGCTTCTAGCCTTAAAAAAGGGGCAAAAATGACAATTTATAAGGGGTATATAATATATATACCACCGACCTCTATGATTTTTTCAGACAACAATATATGCTATATAAGTAAGCATTTGGTGAAATTTGAAGCTTCTAGCAGTTAAAACGGGGCAGAAATCGCAAAAAAATATATATATATTCTATATATTTTTGTACTATATATACCATCATATATATATTATATATATCACCGATCTCTATGATTTTTTTATACAACAACATATACTATATACGTAAGAAATCGGTGAAATTTGAAGCTTATAGCTGTTAAAATGAGGTAGAAATTGCCAAAAGTTTCGTATCTGAACAATCGGTTGTATGAGATATATACCATATATAAAACCGATCTCTATGATTTTTCAGACAACAGTATATGCTATATAAGTAAGCATTTGGTGAAATTTGAAGCTTCTAGCAGTTAAAACGGGGCAGAAATCGCAAAAAAATATATATATATTCTATATATTTTTGTACTATATATACCATCATATATATATTATATATATCACCGATCTCTATGATTTTTTTATACAACAACATATACTATATACGTAAGAAATCGGTGAAATTTGAAGCTTATAGCTGTTAAAATGAGGTAGAAATTGCCAAAAGTTTCGTATCTGAACAATCGGTTGTATGAGATATATACCATATATAAAACCGATCTCTATGATTTTTCAGACAACAGTATATGCTATATACGTAAGCATTCGTTGAAATTTGAAGCCTCTAGCTCTTAAAATTGGGCAGTAATTACGAAAAGTTTCTTATCTGAACAATCGGTTGTGGGAGATATATATTATATATACGACCGATCTCATCAAATTTTTCAGACAGCAATATGTGCAATATACGAAAGTATATGGTGAAGTTTGAAACTTCAATCTGTTAAATTGAGGAAGATATGACAAAAATCCTCTTTTTATGAAAAATCGGTTGTATGGAGGATATATGCTGTAGCGGTCCGATCCGGCCGGTTCCGACAAATGTCTAATCGGGAACCCAAATACACCTGCTCACAAAATTTTATCAAGATATCTCAAAAATTGAGGGACTGGTTTGCATACAAACATACATACGGACAGACGGACATGGCTAAATTAACTCAGCTCTCCATCCTGATTATTTCGGTATACTTAATGGTGGGTCTATCTATTTTCCTTTAAGGACTTACAATTTTGGGTTTCGTGCCGAAATTAATATACCATTTCATTTTCATGAAAGGTATAAAAAATATCAAAATCGTCGCTACTTGCTTAAAAAGCACCAAAATTGACAAAAAGTTACCAGCGCACAAAACAGAGTCCGAAGTGGCAACCGTGCTTTTCGCTGTGTTTTTGCGAACAGCCATAAAAAGAAATGTCAGTGACCCCAATCTAAATCAGCGAGTAGGTTGGGTTCGAAGCAAACATGTTAAGTGATGTCTTTTGTTGATTTCTCCTCTTTTGTATACTGTCACCATTTGATCGTCTAATATTAGCCGTGTTCTTTTTTACACGCGTATACGTTTCGTTTGCGTGTGCAAAAAAAAACGCGTATCCTCGCCTAGATAATGCTTAGGAGACCCATCTAGCGGCAGTGGTTAAACAACTAGCTACAGCACAGGGTGTACCGAAAAGCGGAGACACAATCCTTTGTTGTATTTCTGTGTATAACATATACATAGCTGAATCAGTTGTGATAAATAGTGGACGCGCATAGAATACATAGAATTAGTGCAGAGGGTGAAACATAGACACATATTTCAGTTACATCTGAGTATAATGCGTATTGAAATTTAATAGTACTAATTTTATGCGTAGCAATTTCAGAGGTGTATTTAAAGTTTGTCGCTTAGCAGTCCATATAAAGTTTAAGCGTAAACGTATATAGATGTGAAAAAAACAGAGCTATTGTATAATTAGATAACATAGTATAATGATGTGAAGTCATAATGCACTTACCTTGCAATGACTATGTCAAATATAGTGCTTTCTTTGGGTCCTGGGTGCTAGTTTTATGTCAAGTTATATTGCACATAAATTGTGTTGACTTAGTCCAATGTTGTCTTATGTTACTGTGGTATTATGTACTCTGGATCGTGTGTAGATGATGTGAAGTTCCTCGAAAATAACGCATATTGTATTTGTGCATTAATGAACAGAGTGAGACTATATTAAATGGCAAATGCATTTGATCCAAGAATAATTAAAAGTTAATAGCAATGATCTGGTGAAGATGTGATATTTTACGATTGACATTTATTTGGTATTTGCATTAGTTTTAATTTAAAACAAAACTAAGTTATCAAATAACATGTGTTTAAAAAGATCAAATGAATGTGTGACATCACTGATAATGTATGATTCGCCAACAAGTGTTGTGAGGTCATATAGAAATATTGCAATTTTGTTTGTGGTAACTCCATAAAGCAAACATTGTGCAAAAAACAACAACTAAAATTTCTTGATCACATCCGCCAATTACATATCGCTTGCGTGATCCTTTATTATTTCAATTAATTATTTAATGATTTTTTTCAGCACGTGATGACGATGCCTGCTACAATAATATAATAGGTGGTGGTATTATATCGGCTGTATCTGAGCATCGACTGGCAGAGCCCGTAAAATTGCTGGGTATTGGTGATTATAATAGCAGTTTTCGCATGATGAAGTTGCCAAAAAGTTTTTATACTCCTGAACCCGGAGAGCTAGAGGTGGGTAGTTGGAAGCTTAACTTCTAGAGTATGTCGTGCTTTAGCGTGTAATGAAAAGTGGAATAAAAAATTGAGGATGAAAGGTGTAGACTGAGATTATCAGGCCTGTTCTGAATTCCGACTCGTTTTGGAAAGTAAAACGAGGCTGATTCCGAGTCGATTCCTTTTTGGTGTTCTCAATTCCGATTGAAACAAATCGATTCGAAGTCGATTTCGAATCGTTTTCATTTCGAGTCGATAATCAAGCGAAACAGCTGTTTTTATTTATTTTGGGTTTAATTAAATTAAAATTGTGAAAAAATTTTGAACAAAATGCCAGCACCAATGGTTTTCGGAAATGCAGAGGCAAGAAGACGTGCAATTGTGCATAAAAATCGTAAAAATCTATCGATCAAAATTGAGAACACGTCGGTTTCATTTCGACCAGAATCGCTTTGTTTAGCTTGAAAAATTTTTGATAGGAATTTTCAAATTAAGATTTGTTATACTAAATGAACAAATAGTCCAGCAAAAAGTTGTTATATATTTTCCAAATAAAATGAATAATTTAATAAAACTTATTTGTGGGAACAATAATGTAATTATCTATGCTTAATAGGCTAATTACTTTCGATTCCGACTGCTCAGAGGCAAAACTTTTCAAATCGACCAAGTCTGGTCGGAATCGATATTCAGAACACCAATCCATTTCGATTCCGAATAAATTGGTCGGAATCGAAATCCAGAACAGGCCCGAATACTTTTCAAAACCGATAATTTTTGGTCGGAATCGAAATTGAGAACACCAATCCATTTCGATTCCGAAAAAATTGATCGGAATCGGAATTCAGAACAGGCCTGTATAACTCTTTCTTGAACTTTTTGAACTCAATGTAGTTGGACATAAAGATGAGTTAACAAGTGAACATAAATCAAATCAGAAAACCAAATTCGATTAAATAGACGAGCTGGGAAATTGAAAATAGTTAGGGCAAGTGGAAGCAAAAGGAAAAATAAAAGAAAGTGGACGAGGTGAATAAGACGGATAAGACTATGAAGATGAAAGTTAGAAGGATTGTTATGTTGACGATTTATGAGGACGATGTGATGATAATCAAGATGAAGGTGGTGATAATGACAAAGGGCGGACGAATACAATAGGAGAGAATAAAGACAGACACGTTCTAAAGTAGGGCCACGACAATCACTGTTAAGCCTTACGGATGTGATTAAGATTACGGCTATGATGACGTTGCAGTGAGAAATAATTGTTAGGTTTAATAACTTTCAGAATTTATCTTACGGTTCTGGCTACGCTGACTTTTGCATTTAACTTCACGGTTTCATCAACAGTAGCCGTTTTGTTTGTTTGAAGTTACGTATTTAGTAAAGGCCATGATTATGGCATAAGCTACGGATATTGTAATGGTTTTGTTTACATAATTACTTAGTAAAGCTCATGGGCACAGTAAAAGTTATAGTTAGGGTTACTATTACGGTTACAGAAATTGTTATGGTTACGCGTATTATAACATTCCAGTTACGTTCTTGTGACTGGTTATAACTATGGTAAAGGTTAAAGTTGCTTTTAAAGTTAAGGTAGCGGCTACGGTTACCGTTTAGGTTTTAATTATGGGTTTATTTATTATAAAAGCTTTAATGATTTTGTTTATAGTTGTAGTTACTATTGCGGGTACGGGCAATGTTGCAATTACTGTTAGGGCTACTGTTGAATTTACAGTTATGATTACAACATGGTAACGATTACAGTTGAAATTAGAGTTTCAGTTACAGTTACAGTTCTGGTGACAGTTACAGTCATAGTTAACGTAACAGTTACCGTTACAGTTACAGTCACAATAACAGTTATAGTTACAGTTTTATATTACGGTTATGAGAACGGTTACTTTTACATCTATTTCCACATTTTCGATTTGCGAGTATTTCGCCGCCGCGTTATTCAACTTATAAAAATTATGTTTTACTCATGTTTAGAGAGTCAAAGAGTACTTCAGAAAAGAAGAGAATCGCAAAAAATCAATCCAAATGTGGGAACATCAGTATTATGAAAATAATCGTGATATAATTGAAGCAAAGCGTCAGGCGGAAATCGATGCTAGAAAAGAGTTGGAACGCCTTGAAAAGGAACACGCACTGAGCGCAACACGTAAAGCTACCAAAGAAGATGATAAAAGGTATCAACAAACATCTACCACGCAAAACTTATTTAAATCTAATTTGCATTTACCTATTTCATCTACTCAAGGGATGAGTTCAGAAATCTATCTTACACTGAACGCATGAAACGTAAATGGGACGAACTAAACTTAAATCGTTTGCTTTCAATATTAATGTCACGCAAACGTGTGGACGAGGAAAAATTGGAACGCGATACCAGACTTGAGAAAAAGCATTTAGCTTACGAGGCGGCAAAGAAACAATCGCTGATACGCATGCAACAGCGTATCGGTGAAGAGGTAGCAGCTGTACGCTCAAGAATCTTACCACATGAGAAAGTCGACTTGCAACGTGTCGATATGATACTCTCATCCGTGTGTGATCTCATGCAAACAGTTGACAATTATAAGCAAACTGAAATAGAAGCAAATGAAATTGTGAATAATTTTGATACATTTGATAATTTGAACTATATCGAATTTCTATATCGCGGCGATCATCGTCGACGTTTATTAAATAAATCGATGGGTGGCAATACGGAGCGGCTTTATTGGTATGAATGCATACAAGATGAAGATTTGATGGATGAATGCAATTGGAGTTATGATGGGTTTTTCGGACCACAAACTTCTCAACATGTAACTAATTTGAGTGAAAATTTGACAATTGATGAGTCCGTCATTGATTCCGATGCGAAATCAATGTAACTACATGTTTAAAATATTTGCAATAAATACTAATATCAAAGAATGCACTTTGCTTCTCCGTTGATTGATCTGGAAAGTTTGGTTAAACAGAATAACGTTTGAGAGAGGCACACAGGTTGTTGTGAAGTTGTGGCTTTGAACAAAAAATAAAGCCGACATGAATGTTCACATTGGAACATAAAACAATGATAGGTTTTGAGACAAGAATATATAAAAAAAGAGTTTTCGTGTTATAAAATAAATTTGTCCTCTTGGCAAGTACGACAAGATTTCTAGGACCTATGTCACTTGCTGCTTCTTGATCTGACAGCTGTTTCACTCCTAAGAGGTGGAATATTAGCCTGGCAACCAGCACAAAATATCTCTTGCTTAGAGTAGGTAAATAATTGTATGTGCTTAGAGTTTTAATATTTAAGTTTGTTTTTCTTATTTCCCTCTTGCTTTTTGTTTGTTGTTTTACACAATTTCACATTTCTGTCTCTGAGCTGTGTTTTTTTTTCATTTTCCGAATGGCTGCCTCTTATCGCTTCCTTTTACTTCTGTACTTACCTTTTCTTGGAACATGTTCCATTCTAAATAAATACAATAAAAATCTCACGTCAATGAATTGTTTTGAAATTAGCAATATATTACAGAATACCCACTCAGGATATAGGTGATAAATTTTCAATTTCCCTACAAATCAATGCAATTTATTACTCTGTATTATATTGTATGAATTGAACAAAAGGAATAATCATAATAATAATTTTGAATCAAAAGTTTTAATGATCAAAAACTGAATATAGCTTTTAATCATATTTTGGAATCATATTTGAATCAAATATGTTTACTTTAGGTTATATGGGAACATAATTTTTCATTCAGCTTTCTGAACTTTTCTGACTAACTGTCGACTACGTTCTACGTTTGTTAAAATTTTACTTTTCATTGAAAATCTTATTTTTTTCATATACACACATTTTTGCAATCATGACGTTGAGAAAAAATATATAGGAATTTTATTATTTATGCAAAAGATATTCTTCAAGACAAGAAATAATGTAAATGCTGCTCGTAACCGAATATGTCCCCAATTATTTCTCCACCTTCGGCTTCCCAGAAAATACATAATGGTTGGACACTACAAAGGTTGTGAACTACGTGAACCCCAGGTAAATGAAACTCTCTTGACATACCTGAACATGGCTTCAACATCCCGTACCATATCGTATTTTAGGATATTGACGATCATAACTGATACTGGATGTTGTAGTCCCAGGTGTATATCGGTCAAGTTTGTTTGCGAATTACCTTTGGTTCGAATAGCTCACTTCCGCATGCTTCCTTCCCCTGATGAAATATGATTATCATGCAGTATCTTATTTTGTAAGAGATACGAAGCATAAATGCATGATAATCGTATTCGAAAATGAGTCAAAAATCTCCAACCAAAACAATTGAAATATGTCGAAGAATTTGATCAGAAAATGACTGTGAAAAGCGAAAAGCAGTCAAATATTACTCTAAAACAATTAAAAATCATTTTTACAATGATATCAAATATGAATAAAAGCTGTTTCGAAATATGAATCATAAACAATTATTCAATAATAATCACATTTAGGCATATATGTAATACTCCTATATTGCTAATAGAAAATGCTCGCAATGTGTTTTGAATTCGAAATCAAAACAAGACAACCTATAAAATTTGTGTGGTTTTAGCAGCATGAGCGTGACAAGAAAAAATTTAAATTTAGGTTCATTCGATTATTGAAAACAAAAACAAAAACGTTTAAACAGCTATATATCGGCACTCTGATGTTTGGGAATGTACATATTGTAGCAATATAGGAGTATTACATATCGTTAGCTTAATGTGAAAATGTGATAAGTCAACTTTTACGAATTTTGACAGGAGACGAAAAAAAATGAATAACTTTTGAAATAACCTTCTTTTTTCAAAACTGTGAATGAGGACACCTTAATTGCAATGCTTTTGAGTGTAGAAGCTTTGAAAAAGATAAACAAAAATCATGTATGCCAACCCAGTAGCTATTTTATGACTTAGCACAATTTCCGCACTCAAACAATTTTTTCTCCTGACTTAGCAATTTTACTCAATATGTTTTCCCATCACTCCTCACCTTTAATGATTGAAATAAAACACTAAAACTATATATTTCACAAAAAATACTATTTATTTGTCAACTATTTCTAACGGTTCTGATCTGGACTCTTTTGCCGGATGGTGCACAGACAATAATTTATTTTTAAATTCAAACAAATGCTGTGCTGTGTGTCTTATTCCATAAAGACAACTGCCACATACTTTATCTACAAACTAAATGCTAAATCTCTTAATCGTTGTGAAAAGAGTAAAGACTTGGGTGTAGTTCTTGACTCCAAATCTCTTTTTCTAGTCACATTGACTTCATTGTTTCAAAATTTGTTGCAATGGTTGGGTTCAGTAGACGTAACACCAGTGACTTTAAGGACCCTATGACGTTGGAGGTCACTTTATATATCCTTGGTCAGAAGTGGTCTTGAATATTGCTCAATAATATGGAATCCTTTCTATGAATCTAACTCCTATAAAATTGAGAAAGTTCCACAAATTTTTACAAAAATTGCTTTACGTATGCTTCACTGGCCAGACGGCCTCCCATCATATACCAGCAGGCACAAATTGCTTGGTCTTCAGGCTTTGCCTGACAGAATAACTTTTATCTCACTCATGCTTGCCTATAATGTAATAAACGTTAGCATGAATTGCTCTGATTTATCTAATTGGTTCATTCCATATATTCCAATGCATGATCTTCGGCATAACGGATTATTTATCCACCCTTCGAAATGGATCTATCTGCGCAGCTATGGCAGGTTGTCTGAAAAATTTTCTACTTACTATTCCAAAAACAAAATGCAATTTTTCAAATTTAGAAAAATTAAAAAATAACAATAATTATCATTAGAAAAAAAAATTATTGTTCTGGGCTTGAGCTCGAATCGAACCTTGAATCATTTATCAATAGGCCGATAAAAACAAAAACAATTAGATTATTTATCTAAATAACTAATAAAACGAATTATTCTATGAATGAACCTATAACTAGGACTATACATCTAGCAAATCGACTCAGTAGTGTTTTAATTTTAATAATAGCTTATATAAGTTTAAGCTTGAATTGTTTTCTATTTTTAACTAGTCTGCAAGAAAGCATGTAGTAATCGAAATGTAAGAATTGAAGTAGATTATGGTCAGCGCAAAGCATTTACCAACACCAAAGGTGTGTCTCAGTTGGGTGAATCCAATTTCAAGATGTTGTGTAGGCAACCCTCTCAAGGGTTCCCAGCGCAATATATAGCTTCTTCAACCCAATTGCCAACCTCACCTACCCGTGGGGAATTCTGTTCCATTGGCAGCCGAGGCTCAGGCTCTGGGGAGGACGGGATGGCCTAGAAGGTTTAATGTGGTCATATAAATCGTTCCCGAGATGGTCGGACTAGTACCTTAATAGTGCTTTGTTATCGGAACGTACTGGATGTATATACGGCAAAGGACCATCAACATCGGCCCAAAGCCTTCGGCGAGTGTCTTTATCGTTAATACAACAAAAACAACAAAGCGTGTATTTTAGACTGAATGAATTAAATAAGTAAATAAAATGCGCGCACAAAGAAATGAATAGTAATTCAGATTGATATTATTGACTGGTTGACATAGCACATTTTTTTGAATAGTTGACGACTTAGCACATTTACACATCATTGCAAACAGCACGTAAAATGAAAAACTAAAATATTTTTTTCTTGTGATCGATGTATTCTGAATTCAGTTTTAAAACTGCATTAAAATACAATTTTTCAAAAAAAAGTGACTTAGCACATTTTCTCATTAAGCTAACGATATATGGATTTAGGGTACATTTTTCTCCCGACACACAGTGGTGCAAATCAAGCCAATTATTTGAAGTTTTATTGTGTGAAAGCTCAGAATGTGAAGATACAGGGTGCTTCAAAAAAATTCGTCAAAGTCTAAAATTTTTAGAAAAATGCAAAAAACAAAAGTTTTTAGTAAAAAATAAAATGATATTTGTCTTATAATGACGTATTTAAGCATTAAATAAGATAAACTAATGATTTTGATAAGATAGCGTGGCACTGCCCACTTATGATAAAAAGTTGTATCTAAGTAGTCACGTAATCAATAACTACCAAAATCGATAGACGTATTGTTTCTTTTAAATGTCAATACCCATATAAAACTCAAATGTCCGTTCTTGGTGCCACAATAACAAGGTGCCTCAAAATCCATCGTAAAATTTTACATGTTTTTTTTTAATTTACAAGCCAAATATATATTTTATTAATACTAAAAGTTATTGAAAGTGGTTCAATGAAATTTTATTTGAGCTAAAGATTTAACAGCCAACGAATTTTGGAAAAGGGGAGTGGCACTGCCCATTTATGCTAAAAAGTTTGATCTTAGTAACCGCTTTACCAATTTGTACCAAACTCGACAGACGTATTGATTTCTATAAAAATTTAATACTCGTTTGAAGGCGAAATGCCTAAGCTTTAAAACAAATTTGATAAACTTTAGAGAAATGCAATAACGAAAAGTATATATTTATAAATTACTAAATTAATTAATTCTTTTATTTGAAATAAAAAATTAACTTGTACAATGACATCTTATTTTTCAATAAAGTAACAAAATTGATTAGTAAATCTCTTTTTCATTGTTGTGATAAGTAGTAAGAAACTTATTTTATCTTAACATAGTCATCGTCACTGGAACATACATATATTTGAGCTATACGCATCTGTAAGATCTTTTTGTGTTCTTACATACCTCATAGATGATATGACTGGATCAGAAGAGATAGCTAACATGTTGAAAAGGTCTTCGTTTTGTCTAACTCGTGATGCTTTGCAGGTGTTCATACATCTATATCTTTTGTAGTCCTTGTTCTTAGTTCTTAAGCTTCTTCAGACAATTCTCCTAATGGTAAGCACTGGTACTCTATCAAGTCTTTTCCATGTGCTAAAATTTTATGTACCGTTGGTGTAAGTTTCTTCTCAGGATACTTTTGATGCAGCAACTCTGTAATTTTAGATGCATATTCTCCAAATTTGGGTACATTAACTGGTTCATGGCAGTTTAGAATATTTGAAATTACTCCCAATCTTTTTACAATATCTCTATCAACTCCTGTCATGCGAGCACTCACTTCATCGTTTTCAAAAAACCTTCTTGAGGAGTTACCATTATTTGTATTTCCGTATCCATACTTTGGACAGTCAACTCTAAGGCCAATCTCTTTATAGAATGCATCCTGAATTATTTTTTTTCCTGTTTTGTTTCTCCTTATCCATACATCTTATCCTAGCATGCAAAGGAGATATTCCATACTCATAATTTCGTTCGTCAGTTATTGAATCATCAAGATTTTCAAAGTCCTTTTGGCTCTTCTTACAAATTGGACATTTCATTGTAGATGTCGTATTTGTTATTAAGTTCAAAACTTTTCCATCGACCATTGCTAGAAGAAAATCATGCTTTATTGTAATGATATTCCCCTCTTCAATTTCAATTATTGTTGGTTCTAATTTGGCAATTGATTTTTTATATCACTCACTGTAGCTTTTATGAGTTCCGAAGACTCCTTCTCGTATTTAAATAAAATGGGGCGACACAATATAGTTGATGACGGACGTGAATTTTTCCAATATTCTGAAGCTTCATCTTTTAGTCGTAATGGAACAATAGAAGCCATATTACTATCTGTAATTGTTTCATCGTCTACATTTATTTTTGTTTATAAGCGCTTTGTCCTGATGATCCATCACAGCCCCACTTAGTTATCAATGCTAGCTCCTTTGGCAGTGATTTCAACTTTTCTTCAGTAAAACTTTGAAGAAGTCGTGTAGACGTATGATCCATTAGGTTTTGTAGCTCAATTTCAGCTGATACTTTGGTTATTTTGGGACTTAGAGGAACTGCTTCTTTCTTGGCTTGAGTAATTTTTTTGTATCCAGGTAAAATTTCGGAATTACGTTGCAATAATGACTTACGCAATATAATATATTTTTTCTTCGTTAAACCGAGATCTATAAACAGCTCCAAAGCTTCTACGGGAGTGTATTTCCTAGGTAGCGGATTTGGTGGTGTGGGAATGCTGTTTTTGATCCTCATCAGTCGCGCTGGACTTGCTACCGCAACTGCTTCTGTTATATGAGACTTCACGTTTTCTTCGTCTTTTTTATATTTAATAGCCAGTGCTTCGGACAGATGAATCGTGGCCATAGATTTTGTGGTATCAGACAGCTTCCTTTTCCTTGTGTAGGTACACCCTTCTATGGGTTTTGTTGGTCTAGGCGTTTCTTCGTCCAAAACAGTTTTGTCAGCTAGCCACTTTTCATGCTTACTTAGAAATTTTGAATTGTTACCATAGACGTCCTTCCATTTGCTATCATAATGTATTGTAAACCAATTTTTTCTTCCAGGCCTTCCTTTTCTTTAATGCTTGCTTCACTCGCTAATTCTCTCATAATAGCCTCAACGAAGTTCCGTCTTGACTTTGTAGATTTAAACACCGCAAATAGTTTCGAGTTTTCTAGATACATATTAGAATTGACTTCGAGTGTATCTGACTAAATATTAATCTGTGAACTATATTTAAAAATACTATTCACTTTATTTAAGTAAACAGGATACTTAGTTCCTTAATCTCCAAAAGACGAATGATAATGTTCCTTGTATGATGGATAGCTTTATATACCTACTCAAATTATTAAAATGAATTTCAGGTATACAATTCGTAACTAAACAAGTAAGGAAGGTTAAGTTCGGATGTAACCGAACATTACATACTCAGTTGAGAGCTATGGTGACAACATAAGGGAAAATAGCCATGTAGGAAAATGAATCGAGGGAAACCCTGGAATGTGTTTGTATGACATGTGTATCAAATGAAAGGCATTAAAGAGTATTTTATGAGGAAGTGGGCCATAGTTCTATAGGTGGATGCCATTTAGGGATATCGCCATAAAGGTGGACCAGGGGTGACCCTAGAATTTGTTTGTACAATATGGGTATCAAAAGAAAGGTGTTAATGAGTGTTTTAAAAGGGAGTGATCCTTAGTTCCATGGGTGGACGCCGTTTCGAGATATCGCCATAAAGGTGGACCAGGGGTGACCCTAGAATTTGTTTGTACAATATGGGTATCAAAAGAAAGGTGCTAATGAGTGTTTTAAAAGGGAGTGATCCTTAGTTCCATGGGTGGACGCCGTTTCGAGATATCGCCATAAAGGTGGACCAGGGGTGACCCTAGAATTTGTTTGTACGATATGGGTATCAAAAGAAAGGTGTTAATGAGTGTTTTAAAAGGGAGTGATCCTTAGTTCCATAGGTGGACGCCGTTTCGAGATATCGCCATAAAGGTGGACCAGGGGTGACTCTAGAATAAGTTTGTACGATATGAGTATCAAAATAAAGGTGCTAATGAGTATTTTAAAAGGGAGTAATCCTTAGTTCCATTGGTGGACGCCGTTTCGAGATATCTCCATAAAGGTGGAACAGGGGTGACCCTAGAATTTGTTTGTACAATATGGGTATCAAAAGAAAGGTGTTAATGAGTGTTTTAAAAGGGAGTGATCCTTAGTTCCATGGGTGGACGCCGTTTCGAGATATCGCCATAAAGGTGGACCAGGGTTGACCCTAGAATTTGTTTGTACAATATGGGTATCAAAAGAAAGGTGCTAATGAGTATTTTAAAAGGGAGTATCCCTTAGTTCCATGGTGGACGCCGTTTCGAGATATCTCCATAAAGGTGGACCAGGGGTGACCCTAGAATTTGTTTGTACAATATGGGTATCAAAAGAAAGGTGTTAATGAGTGTTTTAAAAGGGATTGATCCTTAGTTCCATAGGTGGACGGCGTTTCGAGATATCTCCATAAAGGTGGACCAGGGGTGACCCTAGAATTTGTTTGTACAATATGGGT
This sequence comes from Eurosta solidaginis, assembly GCA_029619165.1. Taxonomy (NCBI): domain Eukaryota; kingdom Metazoa; phylum Arthropoda; class Insecta; order Diptera; family Tephritidae; genus Eurosta; species Eurosta solidaginis. Next base: position 20,809 of record JARSSU010008285.1, read on the forward strand.
ATCAAAAGAAAGGTGTTAATGAGTATTTTAAAAGGGAGTGGGCCTTAGTTCTATAGGTGGACGCCGTTTCGAAATATCGCCATAAAGGTGGACCAGTGGTGACCTTAGAATGTTTTTGTACGATATGGGTATCAAATTAAAGGCATTAATGAGGGTTTTAAAAGGGAGTGGTGGTAATTGTATAGGTGGTCGCCTTTTCGAGATATTGCCATAAAGGTGGACCAGGGGTGACTCTAGAATATGTTTGTACGATATGGGTATCAAATCAAAGGTGTTAATGAATATTTTAAAAGGGCGTGGGGACTTAGTTCATTAGGTGGACGCCTTTTCGAGATATCGCCATAAAGGTGGACCAGGGGTGACTCTAGAATGTGTTTGTACGATATTGGTATCAAATTAAAGGTATTAATGGGGGTTTTAAAAGGGAGTGGTGATAGTTGTATATGTGAAGGCGTTTTCCAGATATCGACCAAAATGTGGACCAGGGTGACCCAGAACATCATCTGTTGGATACCGCTAATTTATTTATATATGTAATACCTGCCAAGATTTCAAGGGTTTTTTATTTCGCCCTGCAGAACTTTTTTCATTTTCTTCTACTTAATATGGTAGGTGTCACAACCATTTTACAAAGTTTTTCTAAAGTTATATTTGGCGTCATAAAACCAATCCAATTACCATGTTTCATCCCTTTTTTTGTATTTGATATAGAATTATGGCATTTTTTTCATTTTTCGTAATTTTCGATATCGAAAAAGTGGGCGTGGTCATAGTCGTATTTCGTTCATTTTTTATACCAAGATAAAGTCAGTTCAGATAAGTACGTGAACTAAGTTCAGTAAAGATATGTCGATTTTGCTCAAGTTATCGTGTTAACGGCCATGCGGAAGGACAGACGGACGACTGTGTATAAAAACTGGGCGTGGCTTCAACCGATTTCGCCCATTTTCACAGAAAACGTCATAAAATCTATGTCCCTACCAAATTTCACAAGGATTGGTAAATTTTTGTTCGACTTATGGCACTAAAAGTATCCTAGACAAATTAAATGAAAAAGGGCGGCGCCACGCCCATTTTGAAATTTTCTTTTATTTTTGTATTTTGTTGCACCATATCATTACTGGAGTTGAATGTTGACATAATTTACTTATATACTGTAAAGATATTAAATTTTTTGTTAAAATTTTACTTTAAAAACATTTTTTTAAAGTGGGCGTGGTCGTTCTCCGATTTTGTTAATTATTATTAAGCATACATATAGTAATAGGAGTAACGTTCTTGCCAAATTTCATCATGATATCTTCAACGACTGCCAAATTACAGCTTGCAAAATTTTAAATTACCTTCTTTTAAAAGTGGGCGGTGCCACGCCCATTGTCCAAAATTTTACTAATTTTCTATTCTGCGTCATAAGTTCAACTCACCTACCAAGTTTCATCGCTTTATCTGTCTTTGGTAATGAATTATTGCACTTTTTCGGTTTTTCGAAATTTTCGATATCGAAAAAGTGGGCGTGGTTATAGTCCGATATCGATCTGCGATGAGTGCTGAGATGAGTGCTCAGGAACCTACATACCAAATTTCATCAAGATACCTCAAAATTTACTCAAGTTATCGTGTTAACCGACGGACGGACGGACGGACGGACATGGCTCAATCAATTTTTTTTTCGATTCTGATGATTTTGATATATGGAAGTCTATATCTATCTCGATTCCTTTATACCTGTAAAACCAACCGTTATCCAATCAAACTTAATATACTCTGTGAGCTCTGCTCAACTAAGTATAAAAATGTATGTTATTAACAAGTTCCAATAACAAAAACGACCTTACGGCCGTTCTGAATTATATATACCTGCTCAGGCTCGTATTTATGCCCAAGGTTGTTTAACTTTATTTGATATAAAAAGTGAAGTTGCAGCTGGACGCAGGTAGACTTTATGAATTTAGGTAACTGAATATTTCACAAATAGCTACTGTTAATTTATTTGTATGACATGGGTATAAAAGAGTATTTTAAAATGGAGTGGGCCTTAGTTCTATAGGTGGACGCCGTTTCGAGATATCGCCATAAAAGTGGACCAGGGGTGACTCTAGAATGTGTTTGTATGGTATGGGTATCAAATGAAAGGTGTTAATGAGTATTTTAAAGGGGAGTGGGCCTTAGTACTATAGGTAAGACGTCCACCGAGATATCTATTTTACAATTTTTTTCTAAAGTTATATTTTGCGTGAATAGACCAATGCAATTACCATGTTTCATCCCTTTTTTCGTATTTGGTATAGAATTATGGCATTTTTTTCATTTTTCGTAATTTTCGATATCGAAGAAGGGGGCGTGGTCATAGTCGGATTTCGGCCATTTTTTATACCAAAATAAAGTGAGTTCAGATAAGTACGTGAACTAAGTTTAGTGAAGATACATCGATTTTTGCCGGACGACTGTGTATAAAAACTGGGCGTGGCTTCAACCGATTTCGCCCATTTTCACAGAAAACAGTTATCGTCATAGAATCTATGCTCCTACCGAATTTCACAAGGATTGGTAAATTTTTTTTCGACTTATGGCATTAAAAGTATTCTAGACAAATTAAATGAAAAAGGGCGGAGCTACGCACATTATGAAAATTTCTTTTATTTTTGTATTTTGTTGCACCATATCATTACTGGAGTTGAATGCTGACATAATTTATTTGTATACTGTAAAGATATTGCATTTTTTGCCCAGGAATCTACATACCAAATTTCACCAAGATACCTCAAAATTTACTCAAGTTATCGTGTTAGCGGACAGATGGACGGACGGACGGACATGGCTAGATGAATTTCTTTTTTCGCCAAGATCATTTTGATATATAGAAGTCTATATCTATCTCGATTAGTTTATGTCGTTACGGATTACCGTTATGCGAACAAAATTAATATACTCTGTGAGCTCTGCTCAGCTGAGTGTAAAAATAGGTACGTAGTTTGTGAGAGGATGCGAAGTTTCACGTTTTTTATGGTCTGCATGAATTAGCTATGACAATGAATCACTTATCTTAACAATATATAATGTAAACGTAAGTATTTGGTGAAGTCTGGAGCTTCTAGCTGTTAAAATGGGGCAGAAATTTTGAAAAGTTTCTTATCTGAACAATCTGTTGTATGAGATATATACTATATAAACCACCGATCTCTATGCTTTTCTCAGTAAACAATACATGCTATATACTTAAAGATTTGGTGAAATTTGAAGGTTCTAGCTGTTAAAATCGGCCAGAAATTACGAAAAGTTTCTTATCTGAATAATCGATTGTGGGGAATAAATGCTATATATATGGCCGACCTCATCCATTTTTGCTGAAAATAATATGTGCAATATACGAAATCATATGGTGAAGTTTGAAGCTTTGATCTGATAAATTGAGGAGATATGACAAAAATCCTCTTTTCTGAAATATCGGTTGTATGGGGGATATATTTTATAGTGCTCCGATCCGGCCGGTTTCCAACAAATGTCTAATCGGACACCTAAATATACCAACTCACGAAATTTTATCAAGATATCTTCAAATTGAGGGACTAGTTTGCGTATAAACAGACAGGCGGACATGGCTAAATCAACTCAGCTCTTCATTCTGATCAACTCGATATATTTATTGGTGGGTCTATCTATTTTCCTTTAAGGACTTACAATTTAGAGATGTGTGACGAAGTTAATATAACATTTCATTTTTATGAAAGTTATAAAAATTAGTAAAGCAATTAATCAGTACTTGTTTTATCTGTATTTCCTTGTTGTTAGTTTTGTCTTGATGCACTCGTGCATTTATCGATATTGTTAAATTTTTAATTACTTCGCCGAAAAATGAATTCAAGTAATTACTTGTGTGTGTGGGTGTTTGTGCAGGCTGTTCCTGGGCAGTAGTGCAGTTTTCTAAACCAAAAATAAGTTTGCAAGATGTGTGGTAAATAGTATTTGTAATTGTTTATTTGTATGTTTGAAAATGTGTGATTAGGTATACTCGTTGTTCCGTGAACTAAATGCTTGCCGTATTGAGAAGAATTTGTAGAGGATAGCTCTAACGGTTACCAGGATATGTATAAGCATACTGCATCAAATAAATGTATTTATTTTAGGTACATACATACTTACATATGTGTAGTTTTCTAAATGTAAGTGTTTTAACACTGTTGTCTCAACCACGCCATGGAATCATTTGTCTGAATGATTCTCCAAGAACATGGGCAAAAGCATTAAGT
>JARSSU010008286.1:0-48121 GCA_029619165.1 Eurosta solidaginis
GAAAACCCGGGTGACACATTAAGCTCAAAATTCCGTACTACAGGCCAAGCTAATAAAAGCGCGCTAAAAAAAATGAATTTTCAACACTTGTATAAGAAAGAATAAAAAAATTATTAGAAAATTAGGTTTTTTACAACCCTTTTCAAACCAAGGCGTTATTCAATCACACTGTGATGCATTTGCAAATTTTCGTTAATAGTTGTTCGTGGGTTTTTCTTTCAACCGGTTTTTAATAAATGAAGGTATCACTGTGACACATTTGCAGATCGTCAAATTGCTGTGTGGTTTTTTTTTTTTAAGCGCGCCACAAGTGACACAGCAGGTAGAATTGGAAATTACCATCATTCATTTTCTTGTTTCTAACCACTTCAACGTGGTCGTCTCGTTAGACCATATATAGGTAGGCATACACCATATAGTATTTATTTGTGAATTGCTATTAAGTCGTTTGTGAAGGGAACTATCAATTAGTAGTGAAGGTGACATTTCAGATAGAATAGTGTATTTTCATAACAAATAATAAGGTTGATAGTGACTATCTCCCAAATCCAAAAAGTTTTACAATGAACTCACTTCACCAATATTGAAACGACTGCTGCTGATTCATGTGATCCGCAGATGAGCCAAACTACATCAACAACTATCGCTGATGACCCAATGGAGTCTATAACAACCCTACATTGGAAGGTGCCTGGTTCAATTGCTGGTGTGTCTACTAGTATGTATACATCTGATCTTAATTTACTACATTTTTGTAGGACCTACCGGCCCATCTGTGGATATTTCTGATGGACATATTATTTTTACTCTTAAGGACCGAACGTGCTAATAACAGTAACAAAAAAGTTTTTCGTTACAGTACCATAAATCACATCAGATGGAAGTTTCACTGATTGCAGAGTACCATAAGATAAGTTGATTGTAATTTGGATAAAAATGTAGGTATTGGGACGCGGAAATAATGCTGAAAAAAGTGTATTTAATAAATTGCTTGACCAAGTATCAAGAGCAAATTAAGAGAAAGAAACGAATGTATTTACGGAATCTTTGAGCTTAATTTTCACCGCGGTTTCTAGAAGTCTGATTAATTTCGAAAATTCTTGCTATGCGTTATCATAGGACCCTAGGGAGCGTGACCAAATTGCTCATTAATGTGATGAAATTTGCCCTCTTCACCCAACAAGTTCGACCTCAAATTGAGGGATTCATCATAATTCGTTTAGAGGTATGGTTCCTTCGGCAAAGTTTCTTATTTTGATCCCTCCAGTAATATGCATTTTCCTGACTAGAACAAAAAGTCAAGGATACGACTTTTTTTGCATAATCTCCCAGACCACTAACAATACCGACCGCGGCGTTTTCCTAGGATGGATGTACATAAATTACAATACATTTTTTTAGGGGGGGGGGGGTGGGACAATTGACCACAAGTTATATACGTGCAATGCGATAAATGGTCTACGAAAACAATCTTGTGAATATTCAGATATTAAAGACACATGCATCGAAGGAGAACGAGTCGTGTCAACTTATATTCGTCCAATACGAAAATGATAAACGCTATAACTTGTTTTCTGTTTGTACATTTTTCTTTAAGCGAAAAGAACAGTAGCCAATCTATGCTCCACTCCTGGCCGGTTTTTTATTGTTCATCACCCTACAATAATAATCGACGATAGATATTTACAGACCAATGTAACCAAAAAATAAAAATAAACTAGTAATCATAAGACCGTTAGTTTGTGTAACAATGCAGTCGCATTTCTCACATGTTGTCGTTTTATTTTAACATTTTATCTCTTTCCAACAATTTATAATCCTAGATCTATCTTTTGGTACCTGAAAACGCGAATTTCTGTGAATAATAGCATTTTCAGACAATAAGCACATCGTTAAAATTAACAAAATTTTATATCGCAATTTATGTTCATAATATTGGTTTGGGTGCCTGATAGTTTGACTTATGTGATGAAATTCCAGACTATTAAAGAGCCATACCATGCTTCGAAATGCATTCGCCGTATGTAGGTTTATATATTTAATTGATCAAAGCTCGGCTATGCAAACGGTACGCCTCACTTCTTGTGAAAATCGAAGCGGTTCGATTCAGATTGGTTGCAAACAACTGGTTCGTGGATACGACCGGTTCGCTATTAGGCTAAATATTTCTGAACCGCTTCGAATCACGAGGTCGGTTCAAGTGGGTTTCAGAATTGGGTACGTTTAATACTAAGATTTTGATAAGTACATACTTGCAAATTTTGAATTCGTTGCCCGCTGTTGGGATCATGTGTATTAATGCATACAAAATAATACAGTTATTGAGATCAAATCCATAGTATGTATTTATTATCCAACTTTCAAAACGGGTTTAATTGATTATTATAAAATGGAAGAAAAGAAACTGGTAGGAATTCCCGACTGTACTATGAGGTGAGATATTTAACGAATTCGCACGCATATATTGTGCACATAAAAGTAGGTCGTATCTTTAAGAGAAGAAAACTATTCAATTAGCTCTTTCAATATACATACTATGTGGAGGTCGAAAGCTGGCTGATTCCAACATTGCATAAAACACCGGCAAATATTTAAGTTGATGGTTAATTGTGTATATCTGGTGCGTATTGTAGGGCGGTTTGGTATGTGTTTATTTCTCCTATCATAGTAATTTAAATCGAAGATTTGATACACGAGTACATAGAAACTGAAAATTAGTTTGTTCGTCATAGCCTATCCACAAGAAATAATCATGACTTTAACAAACTTGACTGGTTGATATTGAGGAAGTAATATCGCCGCTCTCCCACCGGGCCGAGCAACAAAAATATCTATCAACTTACGTTATGCTTTGTATGAGTCAAATTGTACTTTTACAATGTAGAGAAATTTCCAGGAATATAAACAAAAGGTTGCGGGCTAGTGGTTGCGACTGTATGCATATAAACTATAAGTATAACATAATAACAAAAAAGTGACTTATATAGTGCTCGCATTGAGTTACTAGTGCACGACCAATATAATAACATACCTAACTAATTATAGATGGCGTGACGATTAACTACACAAACTAAAAAGATATCGAGCTCAAAATGTCATAACAATGCTTATTTGGCACTTCTTAAGGAATTAAGCTTATAAATGTTGATTATAACGGTTTATGTGAAAATAATATGGGTCATGGCACACTATTACAAACGGTATTCTTTCCCAATATGAAAAATTATTGTTTATTTAGTTTACTTTTTAATAATTCCAAATTTAAAATATCGTGTGTTATAAGTTATCAAGTCGAAACTAACGTAAAAACCTAAATCTGGTGTAACCTACGATGTGTAGCCATCATCTGGGCCTCGTTGCTTTTTATACCCTTTTCAAAAATAAACTTACCACTACTGAATTACATTACCTCTATTATCGGACAGAAACTCTAACATAGTGGATTTTGTTGAAATTTTGTGTATTGCTTATATTTAGCACCTAAAGTCATAGAAAAATTTTTTTGGGGTGTGGTTGGTACAGAGTGGCTGTTGTATGCTGTGTATAGTGTAACCGTTGGTCGCTTCCATTATTCTAATTTCAAAAATTTCTATGAATTATATACTCTACTTTATATTTATTTTGAAAATATAATAGTCACTTTATATCTTAATTAAAAAACTTTTAGAGGGAGGGCAACAAAATATATTAACATCTTTATATACATTATACAACTTACATGACTTAAAAGTTATAATTTACATTTGAGTAAAAGTTACATAAAAAAAGATAAATCATTCAAAATTTCGAATCGAGCTCAAGGCCAGAAACTAATAATTTTTTTTCTAAAGATAATTATTGTTATTGATTTTTTAAATTTCTAAATTACTGGAAAAATATTTTGTTATTTTAGTTTTGTGGAATATGTAAGTAGACAATTTTTCAGACAACCTGCCATATGTGCTGGGCAGATATCTCATTTCGAATGGTGCTAGCCCTAACCTTCATGCAATCAGTACGCTTGATAGGGCATGGCTGCGTCTATTGAACAGACCATTTAGCTAATACAGCGGTGGTTTTGTTTGACTGTCAATTTGTCATACTACTTCTTTACCTCTTTTTAACCACTATATTTATTCAGTGTTTAGCCCATCTGGTGCACAATCACCTGAATAATTCGCTGGATTTTTGTTTATGGTGTGCAATTACTTGGTGTTTTTGACATTCCACAAGTGCTCGATTTTGTTATTAACAATTGTGTTTTTGTTTTTATCCGCCTAGGTTGATAAATCATCCCTCAACGGTGTTTTCAATCGAGCTCAAATAAGGCCTAGAACATAAATTTTTTTACTATCTAATGTAGATAATTCTTGTTATTTTTTTAATTTTTCTAAATTAGAAAATTGTATTATTGTTTTTGGAATAGTACGGCTAGTAAAAAATCTTTCAGACAACTCTGCCATAGTGTGCTGCGCAGGAATAGATTTCTCCATTTCGATCTGATTACCTAGGTGCCTGTAGAAGGCCTAATCGATTCATGCTACGTAAGCTAGCTTGTATCAGGGCATGCGATTCCAACCTGTTCTGTCTGCTGATACACTTGTGTTTGCTACACATTATTAGTGCATACTGATAGGACCAAGCGTGTGTGTTGCGGGACTTATTGATCCCTTGTTAATGAATTATTGTTCGAAGGAGTCACCTAGTAAAACAAGTCGTTATGCTCATTGTTGCTTCTTTCTATCATATTCTCGGTGGTTGTGGCCTTTGCTCGTTCTGTCTTAAACATACCCAATTGCCTCTTGCAGTCTATTGGGGGTTTTACTATTATTTTCTTGATATACTTTCTCCTAATTTCATGTCAATTTTGGGTTTTTTTACATTTACAAATGGGAAATAACGGACGTGTTAGTTACCTACGATAGTTTGGTGCCTCTGGAGCTGAGGTGTTAACTTTATTTTCACGAACAGGTTGCAGGTGTCCAAATCAAACAAAGTTCCTATTAAATACTTCTCACGTTTATACAGTGACAAAAGCTTAAAAAAAAACAAAGATTGGATGCTAAAATTAATTATTTGAAGTGGCGCCGATTCAAATGCAAGGGCGCTAATGGATAACATAAAAATGCCACCAAAATCCATTAAATTTGATTAAAATTTCAGGCATACAAAATTTAGGCGATAGTGTAATTAAATTAAAAGTGATAGGACTTTACAAAACCAAACCACAAACGGGGAAGTATTAGAAAATAAAGCATAACGCACAATATATGGGGTACAACAGTGAAGGTATCAAAGAATGTACTACACAAACTCAAAGGCATCTAAGCTTATTAAAAAAAATCACAGAACAGAAATTGTCAACTAAGCAAAGCAAGGAAGCCGCCACTAACTTAAACATTTTCTCAAAATATATACGCTAACAAATATTTAAACATGCTTTTACTGAGAATCAGAACAAAAATTTGACAAGCAATAGTATAATGAAATACAAAGCTGCTTGTTGAAGAGATAAAGAGATATTGTGAATGCAACCAAATAAAGGAAAATTCAAATAAAATAAAGAAGCATCTAAAACAAAAAAACAACGAAAACTACTGATAAGCAAAACATAAAAACATAAGAAGATTTTCACCAAGCAACAGGATGCGCATATATTTAATGCATCAAAGCGTAAAAGCGGTAAATCAGAGTTTGGAAGGGACGAAGGGGGAAACGGTTAAACACATGATTTAATGTGAAGAGCTATTAAACGAACAAAATGCATAAAACTAAGGAAAACATCAGAGAGGATAGAATGAAATTAGTACGCTTGAGGTTACAACTTAAATAAAGAAAAAAACTGACGAAAAACTCAGTTCGTATATAAGGCGTCATGACTTGTCAAACTGAATCTAATAAAACAAGTAAGGAAGGCTAAGTTCGGGTGCAATCGAACATTACATACTCAGCTGAGAGCTTTGGAGACAAAATTGTCTTTTTCATACCAAATTGTACACCAAGGGTGACGTTTTTGGGAGTGATTTTCCTTCATCCTTTGTCAAATAAGGGAAAATGACCATGTAGGAAAATGAACCTAGGGTAACACTGGAATGTGTTTGTATGATATGGATATCAAATAAAAGGTATTAAAGAGTATTTTAACAAGTAAGGGAGGCTAAGTTCGGGTGTAACCGAACATTACATACTCAGCTGAGAACTATGGAGACAAAATAAGGGAAAATCACCATGTAGGTAAATGAACCTAGGGTAACCCTGGAATGTGTTTGTATGACAAGGTGTTAATGAGTATTTTAAAAGGAGGTGGGCTTAGTTCCATAGGTGGACGCCTTTTCGAGAAATCGTCATAAAGGTGGACCAGGGTTGACTCTAGAATGCGTTTGTACAATATGGGTATCAAACGAAAGGCGATAATGAGTATTTTAAAAGGGAGTGGTCCTTAGTTCTATGGGTGGACGCCTTTTCGAGATATAGCTATAAAGGTGGACCAGGGGTGATTCTAAAATATGTTTGTACGATATGGGTACCAAATGAAAGGTGTTAATGAGTACTTTAAAAGGGCGTGGCCCTTGGTTCTATAGGTGGCCCCTTTTCGAGATATCGCCATAAAGGTGGACCAGGGCTGACTTTAGAATGCGTTTGTGCAATATGGGTGTGAAACGAAAGGTGTTAATGAGTATTTTAAAAGGGAGTGGACCTTAGTTCTATGGGGGGACACCTTTTCAAGACATCGCTATAAAAGATGGACCAGGGGTGATTCTAAAATATGTTTGTACGATATGGGTACCAAATGAAAGGTGTTAATGAGTACTTTAAAAGGGCGTGGCCCTTGGTTCTATAGGTGGCCCCTTTTCGAGATATCGCCATAAAGGTGGACCAGGGCTGACTTTAGAATGCGTTTGTGCAATATGGGTGTGAAACGAAAGGTGTTAATGAGTATTTTAAAAGGGAGTGGACCTTAGTTCTATGGGGGGACGCCTTTTCAAGACATCGCTATAAAAGATGGACCAGGGGTGACTCTAGAATTTGTTTGTACGATATGAGTATCAAATGAAAGGTGTTAATGAGTTAAAAGGGAGTGGGCCTTAGTTCTATAGGTGGACGCCTTTTCAAGATATTGTTATAAAGGTGGACCAGGGTTGACTCTAGAATGCGTTTGTACAATATGGGTATCAAACGAAAGGTGATAATGAGTATTTTAAAAGGGAGTGGTCCTTAGTTCTATGGGTGGACGCCTTTTCGAGATATAGATATAAAGGTGGACCAGGGGTGATTCTAAAATTTGTTTGTACGATATGGGTACCAAATGAAAGGTGTTAATGAGTACTTTAAAAGGACGTGGCCCTTGGTTCTATAGGTGGACGCCTTTTCGAGATATCGCCATAAAGGTGGACCAGGGTTGACTTTAGAATGCGTTTGTGCAATATGGGTGTGAAACGAAAGGAGTTAATGAGTATTTTAAAAGGGAGTGGACCTTAGTTCTATGGGGGGACGCTTTTTCGGGACATCGCTATAAAAGATGGACCAGGGGTGACTCTAGAATTTATTTGTTTGATATGGGCATCAAATGAAAGGTATTAATGAGTATTTTAAAAGGGAGTGGGGGTAGTTGTATATGTGAAGGCGTTTTCGAGATATCGACCAAAATGTGGACCAGGGTGACCCAGAACTTCATCTGTTGGGTACCACTAATTTATTTATATATGTAATACCACGAAGAGTATTCCTGCTAAAATTCCAAGGGCTTTTGATTTCGCCCTGCAGAACTTTTTTCATTTTCTTCTACTTAATATGGTAGGTGTCACACCCATTTTACAAAGTTTTTTCTAAAGTTATATTTTGCGTGAAAAACCAATCCAATTACCATGTTTCATCCCTTTTTTCGTGTTTGGTATTGAATTATGGTATTTTTTCATTTTTCGTAATTTTCGATATCGAAAAAGTGGGCGTGGTCATAGTCCGATTTCGGCCATTTTTAATATCAAGATGAAGTGAGTTCAGATGATCTAAGTTTAGTAAATATATATAGATTTTTGCTCAAGTTATCTTGTTAACAGCTAAGCGGAAGGACAGACGGTCGACTGTGTATAAAAACTGGACGTGGCTTCAGCCGATTTCACAAGGATTGGTAAATTTTTGTTCTACTTATGGCATTAAAAGTATTTTGTCTAGACCAGACATCGGCAAAAAATGGCAAAATTGTGCACGCTCAATTCACACGTATTCTTACTCTCTTTAGTTTGTAGTCACTGAGCATTTGGCGTAGCAATATCGATCGTGTGCGTCGCTCGCAATGTTGACGAATGTTGTCCATATGTATATTATGAGTACATATTTTGTAAACAAATATATGTATTATGGGGTGTATTTTCTGCAAAAAAATGTATCTTAGGCTAAACTATTATTGTACACACTCCCGAAAGATTTCCCATATCAACGATGGAAAAAAGCTTTTCATTTACAACACTGAACAAAGATGCTCCAATCCCGTTACCATAAAAGCTTTCAATGGAAAATAAATCAAAAAATTCAAAGTCACTATTTCTGCTACGAATACAAATAGCCAGTTGGGAAACATCGGTACTTTCTTCTAGGCATATCGAAAAAAATTTACAATTTTGTAAAATATTTTCGATTTTAGATTTAATGTTCATGCCAAATTTATCCCTACGATGGATTAGAGTTCTTGGAGATAAAAGTTCTCAATAAATTAGGTATAATACCTAATTTACTGAAAATCGTTACTGTCATACCTATAACAAATTTACCGGAAACGGCCTACCCTGTCTTGCTATTTCAAATGAAACTAAAGACGACAATTCATTTTTCAATTTCGTTCTACTTTTTTTTCATTAGCAGAACTTTCCATTGCAGTCAACCAGCCTTTAACTTTTTTCAAAATAAACATTTTTTTTAAACAAATCATTTTTCTTCTCTTCGTTTAATTTGTCTATATTTTTATTAAAAAATTTAAATGTCTTTTAAGCGTAGAAAAGCGGTTATTTCAAAAGGACTTGTAGCATAAAATACAGTGTGTTTGCCCAAAAGGGTTGGGCAACATAAAATATTTTCCGTTTGCCATTGTGCGCATTAAAATAACAATAGCAAATGGGGCGGAGCCACGCCCATTTTGAAATTTTCTTGTACTTTGACGCACCATATCCTTACTGGGGTTGAATGTTGACATCATTTATTTATATACTGTAAAAATATTAAATTTTTTGTTAAAATTGGACTTAAACAATTTCTTTTTTTAAGTGGGCGTGTTCGTCATTCGATTTTGCTAATTTTTATTTAGAACACATATAGTAAGTAATAGGAGTAACGTTCCTGCCAAATTTCATCATAATATCTTCAACAAATACCAAATTACAGCTTGCAAAACTTTTAAATTACCTTCTTTTAAAAGTGGGCGGTGCCATGCCCATCGTCCAAAATTTTACTAATTTTCTATTCTGCGTCATAAGGTCAATCCACCTACCAAGTTCCATCGCTTTATCCGTCTTTGGTAATGAATTATCTCACTTTTTCGGTTTTTCGAAATTTTCGATATCGATTTCGATTTCGTTCATTTTAAACAGCAATCTGAGATGAGTGCCCATGAACTTGCATACCAAATTTCATTAAGATACCTCAAAATTTACTCAAGTTATCGTGGTTACGGACAGACGGACGGATGGACGGACTAACGGACGGACCTGGCTAAATGACTTTCTTTTTTCGCCCAGATCATTTTGATATATAGAAGTCTATATCTATCTCGATTAGTTTATGCTGTTACGGGGTACCGTTATGCGAACGAAATTAGTATACTCTGTGAGCTCTGCTCGTCTGAGTATAATATATGTTTTGTGAATTCATTTTCGCTACTTAGCTGAAGTCTTGACGTGAATAAGACAAACAAATTCCTGGAATATTTTACTGTGTTGGTTAGGTTAAGTTAAACTTGCCGGTCCATGAGGATCTCGCATAGACTGGATGCGTCCGTTGTCTTACCAGAAGTTTGTTTAACGACCAAACTGAAAAACCCTATTAAAAATCAGGGGCCGAATCGTTACATACGATCCGTGATCGAATGCCGTTTTTTAAATCACTATAGCTCCGAAATGGTGCAATTGATTAATGAAATATGTGAAATAGGGCAAACGCGTACTCACTTAATCCATAATATATTATTTTTTAAATAATTGGATAGCCTTATTTTTATCGCTTGAGTGAAAACCATTTTCGATCTGTGATCGTATGTAACGATTCCATAGCAGAACCTGCATTTGTCTGTTCTAAAATAACTGCTGAGTACAACAAGGACGATATATACAATAAGGACTATCCTAATAAGTTCTATAGGTTGGTGCTTAAAAGTTAACCTAATGTTTTTTTTATTTTCACGCATTTTCCGTTCTTATTATTATTTATTTTTTCTTCGAAAAATGGCACTGCAGATGGAATAACGAGGAAACCAGTTAGTTTCAAAAGCAAATTTGACAAGTTATGATTTAAAATGATCTTAATTACAACACTTGTCCTTCCTAATGGAAAATGGACACAAGGAAATTTATCATTTATTGTTTTGTCTGGATTACAGACGATGTAATATGTCGTATCTCAGAGGAGCTAAAGAACATACTCAATGAAGGTAAGCTAAGCCGTCTTTAATCGATACCAAAATTTACGTGCTATACTTTCGGCTCGAATATTCTCGACTTTTTTTCCATGTATAACACACTAAAGAAATCAAAATTTTTTTGTTCCCAATATCGAAATCTAAGCTTTTACCTCATTGCGACACAACTTAACCATCTCCCATCGGAACCAAAATTTACAAGTTATATCTATGGTAGTGGGGGACACCGCTTCTAGTACAAACGCAACTTTTTTTGTAGTTGTATGTGTTTACGCGTCTTTCAAGCGGAATTTGCTGCGATTAAGGATGAAGTGGATGAAATGCCTTCCAGTGCTACAACGGTTAAGGAATTCAACATCTACTCTGATTGCCAAGCGGCTATCAAGACCTTGAGTTCAACTATAATATGATCGAGAGTAGTCTGAGAGTGCTGACATCACTTGCGATTGCATTGAACTATTTTACGTTTAAGATTATCTGGGTTCCGGTCCATTGTGTTATCCCGGAAGATGGCTGTAGAGATTTCGAAAATCCGCTGGCCTCCTGTGGTCTGCTTCTGCATAGATGGTGCTCGAGTTAGCTCAGCAAACGTTGGTCAGACACCACCCGTTGCAGTGTAGTAAGATCCTTCTGGTCGGAAGTAAATGGCAGGAGGTCTGCCAAAATGATTGTGTTCACCATGGCTCATTTATCAATGGTCACTAGGTTTCGACAGGGCACTTTCCAAAGGGAATCCATGCGGTACGTCTCAATATACTGGAAACACCATCCTGGTGTAGCTGTATGGAGGATTTATCCAACGTTGACATCGAACTCTTTAGAAATACTATCAATGCTACGCAAAACGGACTTTCATCCTACCTTACCTGGGCCCGAGTTACATAGCCACCACGTTCAGAGCCTGACGTTGACTTTGAGTCCAACGTAAGGCTTAGGTGCACTTTTTCAAACGTAAAGCAAAGCAAAATGTTAAACTGAGTTGTCTCTGCCAAAGTATGCTATGTGTATGGACTTTTAGTGCCCGCATAAGTACTTTTTCTCATCTACCGCTTTGTCCATATTTTTCAGCTGTTTTATGTGTCTAGCCAAGATAACTAACCAAAACATATATTTATTTCCTAGCATTTCAGTGGCTAACTAAAGGATATCAAAATAGAACTGAAGTACTTAATGAGTTAGTTAAATGTTGGAAAATGAGAGTCGGCGCGCTTTCATATAACATGAAGCAGTAAGTGGTCGACCAAAAACGGCAGCAAACAAGATAACCAAAAAACGGACAATGGCTACCACAAAAAGGAACAACGCGATCGTTTAAAGGATACACTGCAAGCGCTCGTTATTCTTTTTCTAATTCGCTTGTGCTTAAATATAATGAATGAAATAATTGCGTAGTTTATAAAGAAAAAAACTATTTTGATAAGCACAAAGCAATAAAAAGTGTACGATATTGTGTGGCAATAAAAGGTATATAGTTTAATAGCAAGGTGAGTTGGAAATAGTGTGAGCGTTTAGTTTACATTTGGGACAATGTAAAAAAAAGTATCGTAAATGCTCAAGCATACTAAAGAAGCAGCGTATGTCAGCCTTTTTTTAAGCGATTAGATAACTTTTGTGTGTGGTTACCCGCTGCGTGTCACACAGCTACCTTTTTAGATTAGTTTATACAGTTGCTTTAGAAAATTATTGTGCCATGGACAGGATATAAAATAGATATACCGTTTTTGAAAGGGTGCCAGTGATAACTCAATGTAATATTTAAATACTTTTATATTGAATTATGAATATATCGACAGCATCCACTTTTAAGTTAAGGTCACTGCTTTGTGTAATTTTTTTTATTGCTTCAGTTCACTTACGACTATTTCAGCGTCTACATGGCGGGCAGCTGCACTTGTTTTGACCGATTTGCCGGCTTTCCAAATATCGTTTTCCTCGCTTTGGTGTCATATCCGCACAGATATAAGTATGCGAGCTGTATTAGGTCTTCATGTGAGGCAATAAAGGGGACGTTCAAAATGTTAGTGGTTTTTTAATACATCATAAGAATTTCCCATTTGGTTCGTCATTTGCTACAAACTTCTTTTCAGCATATGTAGTTTAGAGGTGCTCTTGAGAGCTTCGTTGAGCAAAAGTAAACTTTTCGGTGTTCACCTACATGTCGTGCGAGAAAGCAAGCAGTTCAGCAGATACAGTCCGTCACCGTTACGACGTACCTCATGTTCTATTGACAGCACGTACGTGGCGTAAAGTGAAGCACATAACGACTGACGGAGTCGCACTATAAATAGTAAAAAATAAAGTGCAACATATGTGTCGTAGCTGACGTATGTCAAAAGTTGAAAAGTTACAAAGTATGACGGATGCGACGACTGATACGTTGCCTATCTGATGTTTACTATTAAAATCAACACCGCCAACTTCAACAGTTTCTTCCTTGTCCACCAAATAAGTGGCGTAATTTATCTATTTAAGCCACGAGTCAGTACTTCAAGCTGTAAGCATCTCATGCGGAACCTTTTCGCTATTCTCTATGAACATACATCCCTAAGAAAATCGTGCAGCTAATGCCTAAAGGAGTGGTATACGATTGATGTCTTTTTACGCATTGAAACATGAATTATCCTCTCTAGTCCCTTTAAGGTACATTTGATATTATTAAGTTGAAAATTTATGTAGCCAGTTTTAATAAATAATATAATACGAAATAGGTAAAATAAAAAAATTTAGTGGAATTGAAATCAGTTATTTAAGAAAAATGCGGAGCCATATTTAATTATTATTTTTTCCCAATACAAATATGAAAA
This sequence comes from Eurosta solidaginis, assembly GCA_029619165.1. Classification (NCBI taxonomy): domain Eukaryota; kingdom Metazoa; phylum Arthropoda; class Insecta; order Diptera; family Tephritidae; genus Eurosta; species Eurosta solidaginis. The sequence goes on from JARSSU010008286.1 coordinate 13,408, forward strand.
AATCTAAAAAAAATTGTATTAGAGTTTTCAAAAATTATAAAATCGGTAAGAATCCTCATACGGATAGCAAGAGGACTTGTCCGAATGTACCCATAGGCGAAAAAAGAGAATATCTCTGGAATTATCAGTGAGGGTACAAAGAGGATTTGTCGAACAGTACCTGTAAGAGTATAAAGGAGACTGCGAAATAACCTTTCAGACAGTGCCTGTAGGGGTATAAAGGCTAGCCGTTCGATTTACCCGTTCAGGCATGCACAGGTAAAATCAGACCCTATAAAGGATATACTCAAACAAAATGGAGCACTCCAACTCATTCAAAGAGATCAAAACACGCTCCAGTCGCATATTCCTTTAGGACTTATCCCGGATTCATGCCAGACCAATCGCATTATTTGCAGGCATACTTATAATACGTTTGTACCTGGTGACAGATGTCGCTAAGATTTTAAAATAGAATAGAAGCAGAATTAAATCAGGCAACAAATCACCGCTGTACAGTACGCGTAAGAGTATAAAGTAGAGCAGTAAAGGATCTGTCAGACAGTACCTGCAGGAGTATAAAGACGACCCATTCGACTTTACCCGTTCAGGCTTGAACGAATACAATTGGTCTCTACTTAGGACATACTCAAACAAAATTGATCATTCCAACTCATACAAAGAGATCAAATCCTTCCGACTCATCTCGGATTCATCCTAGACTAATCGTATATTTTGCAGGGATACCTCTAATACTTTTATGTTTGGTAACAGATGTCGCTTATCTGTAAAAATAGAACAGAAGCAGAAATTAAATCAGCCAACAAACCACCGCTGTGATGGTCGAAAGTTTAGCGCAGCAGATCGTAAAGGTGACTGATGAGTGAGTTTAGCAACACCCCAAAATAGATTTATCTCACTAGCTATAGCGGTTGACTATACAAAAATATTCTTTCTAATTAAAATACAATTTTTCAATAAGGCCATGAGCTCATCTCGAACCAACGATAGTGAAAAAATTTTCAGAAATTTGTGTACTGAATTTTCCACATAAAAAGAGTCTAAAGCTGGAGACATTGGTGCTTTATCGGTAACCGTATCGGTAACCTTATAACAGCTGATTCGACCAAACTTATGAGAATCAATGCAATCGATTATTGGTGTCGCTAAGGTCGTAACCGTATCGTAGCCAACCAATTGGTTTTTGGTTTACCGTCGTAACGATAAACAGCTGATTACGTTAGGGATACGGATACAGCGATACGACATACGGCACCAATGACTCCGGCTTAACGAAGGGCAGTGTAAAATACTGATTTATTTGCCTGCCCGCGTACAAATAGGTAGTGGTTGCATTTTATAAAAATCGAGGCATTTATTCAAATACACACATCCATCAGCAAACATTTACTTAATAACTACGCCTAGTTTTAAGTAAATTTCACATTTTAAGCAAATATCCTGTGCACAAATTTAGTTATCCTGCCACCAGCCGAAAGCAAGCTAGCCAGCAATAAGCAATTCGATGGGGGAAAATGATGCTGAACTTCAAAACAAGAAATAAATATAATTTCGAATGCACTTGAGAAACACCGGCTGCATGCTCAGGTTGCAAGGCTCTTCAAGTATGCATAATATACACAAACAACAACAGTTATACACCAGTGCGTATGTTTGTTTGTATAGCATCTTTTTTGACAGTCTTAATACTCCGTCTGACTGCGTTTTAATGATGCAGAAAATCGCTATATTTGCTTTGTCTGCCGACAATGTCTGTGTAGTTAGCTGACAGGATCTAAGATATGGACAATATTTAAATGGAGCCTATACGTATATGTAAAATTTGTATGTACGCATATATGGGTGTATGTATGTATGTATGTAAATTGCTCTAAATAAAGGAATTTAAGCTGTCATATGTACATTTTAGAGTTCTTCGCCGTAGTGAAGTCAGTAACTATTGATACAAATTCCTGGTTCATAACTAGTCCTAAAGTACCAAATTAATACTAAAATGACAGTATCAACATTTTCTCTACTTACAAAATCGACAGTGTCGGTCAAGGTATATTCAGTACCAGGTGGTGTTATCCCATCAGCTAATTGCTTCTTCTTGGTAATTTCAAATTCAGTACCAGCTGGTGTTATACCATCAGCCGATTGCTTCTTCTTGATTATTTTCCATACAAAGCCTTGTACAACAATAGCTGTATTTCTTTGCTAACTATTACAATTAAAACACTAGCTAGCTTACCGAATTGCATGGAAAGCAACAATAAAAAGTAATCGAGTTGAGTTGGCTAAGCGCTTTCAGTTGAAACCGCTTAGGTAATTGTCGACCTGATTGATAGTGTTGTATAGTGTTGCATATTCAAAAATAGGGCACTATTGTGAATGAGCGAATGAAATGGACATACGAATGTGCAGATAAACAAACATAACAAAATAACAGCGTGGCGGCAGTGTGACATACATACAAACAAACATACGCATTTCATGTATTTTGTTTTTGTAATTTGCTGGTTGAGTGTCAAAAACATACTGCACTAGAAGTAGAAATGTCATAGCAGCTAAAAAAAGTAACAATTAACTGATAAACTTCCACCATCTGTATGGTTTTGGCATAATGAAACTGTTTAGCTAGTTGAAGCGTTTTTTTCAAGCTCGCTTGGAAAAAAAACAACTAATATATCAGTTAATCCAAATCAATGAACATTTTCTTTTAACTTGACATCCTTCTGCACGGCGAATTGGTTGAACTCGCTTTGCCGTCACCTAGTATAGATTCATCTTGGATAGTATCCAAGCAATGTGTTAGCTCTGTAAGATATAAGTTAATAGAAATCATTACTAGTTTTCTTTTCATTTGACATTCTTCTACACGGCGAATTGGGTTGAATTCGTTTTGCCAACACCTAAGATCAATTTGCCTTGGTGTGGGTCTTTATATTTCATATTTAACATATATTTGATAAATTATATATAAAAACACGGCTACTAGTTGTAAGGTGCTTCGCCTGTGAGTTTGCCTTCCCTCACGTAAACTCCATTGCATATATGAAGGTAAGCAAATATGCAGGTAAAGGGTTCCACAAAGTATATTTAGGCAATGACAAGCAACTTATATTTAAGTCAATTTATATTAAACATGCCTAAGGCCCTCAGAGGGCTACTTCTACGAGGTAATACTTTATATCGCGTAACCATTGTCAAATCGATCCAAGAATATTATTTTAGAGAGCAGCCAAAGGCCAGAAATGCAGATATTTCTGGAGTGCTTTTCAACTATCGAAAAAGTGGATAAAAGCGTATTAGACGAAACACGTAGATTGGTCTGGTTCCGAGCCAATGAAATAGTGTCACCAAAAGCTAAATATCTCAACTGTAAATTTTTACACTAGTTAGGAGCTTTCGAAAAAGTAAAAGAGATAGAGGGCGAACTAGTAAGTGTTCCGCATGCACTATGTAGAAGTGGACTAGTTTTGAACTAGAGATTTCTCCTACAGGGTTAGTAGTAGTACTTGTTGTTGTAAGATATCTTGCATACCCAAACACTGCGCCATCAAATAATATAGTTTGTTGTTGTTGTTTTGCTTTGCATTTTACTACACATATACATATTTATTTGCTTGCCCTTTTTGTTGTTGTTAGTTTATTCAACTAGCCGTGTAATATTGTTTTTAAGTAAGCGCGCCGCTCTCTCCTTTTGCATTTATCTTTTTTTGCTGTATTCCCTGTTGTTGCTGTTCTTGGTAATTTGATATGAATTTTCCTTTTTTCGCCACATTGACTTTTTCTGCAAGATGGAGTCCGATTAATTGATGCAGGCAATTGAGCAGATGTAATTGTGCATGCATATGAATACCCCTTAAGATTTATGTATGTACATAGCCACTTAAAGGTATTGTATTCTCACTTCATTGTACATCATTGCCTTAATCGTTATGTTTATGCGTTGCACTCTCCAAATAAGCTATATCCACATTTGGCAATATATGTAGATGTTATCCACAAGTTCTGACAGTGTAACTCAATACACGCCACTTTAGATCACGAAACGATAAGCGTTTATTTCTTAAACTACTGCCAATCGCTATTGACTTCCACTTCCTTCCTTTTATGATTCATCTGTGACATTTTTCTGAAAAATAAAAATCAAATCAAAGGACATTTCGGTATAAAGAACGCTTGAGAAAAGAGGATTTTAGTAGATCGCTTTCAACTACATACACACATGTACGTTTGTGCTTTTGTAATAGGATAATTAGATCCATCTGTCATGCCTTCTTTGAACGCTTCCGCGAAATTAAAGAAATGCCAGCTCGAAGAAGCTCAGCTGGTTTCCTTCGTTTCAAAAGATTTCTTTAACAAAGAACAGAATAAAGACAAAAATAAAATATCGAATGATAGAGACAATATTTGCTTACATTCTAAGCAGAAAATTTGTAAAAACCATCAATCCGATTTAAGCTTAAATTCTCTTGACGAAATTTTCTCAATTGACTTGAGAAAGTAGGTTTGGTTAGGTTAAGAGGGCGTGCGTGAGTGTTACCCACACTTCCACTCGGAGTAATTTTTGTCCATTGTGAGTGCCCTTAGTAAGTACAGAGTGGCGGCAAATTCGTTTAGCCCCATTAACTCCTAGTGGTACTCAGCGAACCACTTGCTTTCGCTGATGAACCCCAGAAGAACGAGACGTCCACCTTATCAACCTCTGCCAAGCTGTCGAAGAACCGTGAACCCAGAAATCTGAGCCTTCTTATTTGAAGCGCCGAACATCGGCAGAGAAAGTGGTAGATCAACTCCGCTTCCTCCTGATCCTGACAGCTTCTGCAAAGGGAGCTTGTTGGTATTCGCCACCGTCGGAGCATTGGTGCGATAGCACAATGACCTGTGATGACACCCGTAAATAACCTCACCGCAGATTTGTTCAGTTTGAGAAGGAAGCTGGTACCTTTCCTATCTTTGAGAAGGTGACGAATACAAAATTTCACAGCTAGCCACGAAGTACCTGAATCCCTTACAAAACTTGCCCATAAGATAGAGATGGTTATTTAAAAGTGCCTATTATTTGCTAAATTATTAGCTCAGTCTTTTAAAATTAAAGGCCTTCTCAAGATAGATACTGTTATAGGTTTTTGTCTGATAGTTCATTTTTGGCTATTCTTCATAGACACTGTATCCTTATTGCTCCAGTCTAACTGCTTATCACCCACAGCGCTACCTTGAACTCTGTTTGTATATAGCATCAACGATTTCATATCATATATATTATTTCTAATTGCTGTTTTTATGTGCGGATCCCTTTTCGCTCTTATTTGGAATCCAAATCTATAAATACAGTTTTGCTTACAACGATGGAGATTCGGGCTATTAGCGGGCTTGGGCAATTTTGGTGGTAGTGCTTTTGGGCTTCAGTCTTTCGCGCAGTATGCTAGACAGAACCCTATACGTGATATTAAGCAGGCTGATGCAGCAGTAATTGGCGCGGTTTGCGGAATCGCCTTTCTTGTGGATTGGGCAGAGTACACTTAAGTTCCAATTTGGAGGCATGCGCTCATCTGACCATATATTGCATAGGATTTGATGCATGGCTCTTTACCAACTTTTGGCGTTCCTGTTTGAACAGCTCGGTGAGTATTACGTTATTACCTGGGGCCTTGTAATTTCTTAGCCAGGATATTGGCATTCTTACTTCATCTCAATCGGGTGCCGGAGCGTGTTTTCCATAATCGGCGATTGGAGTAATAGATTCACCGTATCTCTCGCTAGCTAGCAATAAAGGAGAAGTTGGAAGGTTGGATAGTGATTGGAGAATGAAGTTGGATATCAACTCGAGATACATAAAATGATGTTGGATATCACCTCCGGAACTATATATATATTTCGCTGGAGAAATATTTTTCCATGTTTGTTGTGTAAGCAAGTTCAAGCTGTTGCCGTATCTACAAATTATCTAGATAATAAGAAACCAATGTTGCCGTACAAAGAAGCACAAAGGCGGACTTAAACTGTGACTGAAAAACTGCTCAGTAGTTTAACTGAAGTTTAAATTTGACTAATTTGTAAGCAAACTTAGTTTAAGCTTAGCTTAACCAACTACTGGAAAACCGGGGGTTAATCTCAGTTTAACCACTGCGTCTTTTATCGATAACTAAATTATTGCCGGCAATTGCATTGCTTATTGTAAATAATTGAAAACAGCTAAGAATCCGTTTCCGCAACTAAGCATAAGAGCTTTTAACCCAAAAGTTTCTTACAAATTGAAATCTTAATAAACTATTTTAATAAAAACAAAGTTACATTTCGCAGAAAATCACTTACACTCTGAAATCGTGCGAATATATGCGCACAAGTCATTAATGCAACACAATTTAATAATTCATAGCTTTTTAAAAGCTGCCGTCAAATACTACTAAGTTAAAATGCTAAACAATTTTAAGTACACAACGAGAATAACAACTCTGTGCTTCATTTTTATGAATATTACCCAAATGAGCTTCTAATACTCCTCGAGCCTATTTGAATGCTTTTAACTGCACTTGTATTTCCAACATTATATATATATATATGAAGGAAATCCTTGCTTTCCTTGCCGGTTAATGCAACATGCAGTAGCAGCTCATTGCATACCATTTGCGCCTCTGTACTTAATTGCAGCAACAAAGTCAACAAATTATGAGCGAAATTTGAGAGCTACTCGCTATGACTTGCAAGTGGAGTAAGTAATAAAGGAAATGACGAGCAGTAATATTACAAAAACAAAAAAGAAGAAGTTTAGGCGCGAAGCGTGCTCATGTGTAGAAATGGGCTGAAGGTGGTAAAGCCTGGTAGCAAAGTATGGAAAATTTGAAAAAAAAACAACCAGATTTAAATGCGTGTTTACATTTAATAGCAAAAAAAACTTAATTGGGTTAACTTGCTAAGTTTGGTGAGCTTATCTGGAAGCAAAATTACTTAAAAGCGCCTGAGTGCCTACTTCTTGGACAGCACTACTTGCTTTTACTGGCCTGTTGTTCTCTTTTTAGCGTTTTTATACTCAGCTGAGCAGAGCTCACAGAGTATATTAACTTTGTTCGCATAACGGTAATCCGTAATGGCATAAATTAATCGAGATAGATATAGACTTCTATATATCAAAATGATCTGGGTGAAAAAGAAATTCATTTAGCTATGCCGTCCGTCCGTCCGCCTGTAAACACGATAACTTGAGTAAATTTTGAGGTATCTTGATGAAATTTGGCATGTAGATTCCTGGGCGCTCATCTCAGATCGCTATTTAAAATGAACGAAATCGGACTACAACCACGCCCACTCATTGTTTCGAAAAACCGAAAAGTGCGATAATTCATTACCAAAGACGGATAAGCGATAAAACTTGGTAGGTGCGTTGACTTATGACGCAGAATAGAATTAGTAAACTTTTGGACAATGGGCGTTGGCACCGCCCACTTTTAAAAGAAGTAATTTAAAGTTTTGCAAGCTGTATTTTCGCATCGTTGAAGATATCATAACGAAATTTGGCAGGCACTTTTAAAAAAAAATTTTTTTAAAGCCAAATTTTGACAAAAAATTTAAAATCTTTACAGTATATAAGTAAATTATGTCAACATTACTCCAGTAATGATATGGTTGCAACAAAATACAAAAATAAAACAAATTTTCAAAATGGCGTGGCTCCGCCCATTTTTCATTTAATTCGTCTAGAATACTTTTAAGCCATAAGTCGAACGAAAATTTACCAATCCTTGTGAATTTGGTAGGTACATAGATTCTATGACGATCACTGTTTTCTGTGAAAATGGGCGAATCGGTTGAAACCATGTCCAGTTTTTATACACAGTCGACCGTTCTGTCCTTCCGCTCGACCGTTAACACGATAACTTGAGCAAAAACGATATATCTTAACTAAACTTAGTTCAAGTACTTATCTGAAGTCACTTTATCTTGGTATAAAATATGGCTCGAAATCCGACCATGACCACGCCTACTTTTCCGATATCGAAATTACGAAAAATGAAAAAATGCCATAATTCTGTACCAAATATGAAAAAAGAGACGAAACATGGTGAATGGATTGGTTTATTGACGCACAATATACTTTAGAAAAAACTTTGAAAATGGGTGTGACACTACCATATTAAGTAGAAGTAAAATGAAAAATTTCTGCAGGCGAAATCGAAAGCCCTGGAATCTTGGCAGGAATACTGTTCGTGGTATGACATATATAATAAATTAGCGGTACCCGACAGAAGATTTCTGGGTCACCCTGGTCTACATTTTGGTCGATATCTCGAAAACGCCTTCACATATACAACTAAGTGCCTACTCCATTTTAAAACCCTCATTAATACTTTTAATTTGATACCTATACCGTACAAACACATCCTAGAGTCACTGGTCCACCCTTATTGCGATATCTCGAAAAGGCGACACATATAGACTAAGTGCCCACTACGTTTTAAATAATCATTAACACCTTTCATTTGATACACATTCGTACAAACACATTCCAGGGTTACCTAGGTTCATTTTGCTAAATGGTGATTTTCTCTAATTTTGTCTCCAAAGCTCTCAGCTGAGTATGTAATGTTCGGCTACACCCGACTTAGCCTTCCTTACTTGTTTTTTGTGCTTTAGTTTTTATTTTTTAGATTACCTACAACTCGGTTTAAATGCACTTTCAGTTTATATTAAGTAAGCGTACACATGCAATTTTGCGTTTGTTATTGTTGTTATAGTAGAGGCGTCTAAAGCACTTTTCATGTTATATAAGTGGGCGCAAATCGAAAATTCCGCTTGTTTTGCATATTTTAACATGCCGCCCTGATTTTAGCTACCAATGCATTAAACTGGCGCCTACTCAGCTGACTGTTGTCCTTTTTACCTTTATACGATTTGTTGTTATTGTTATATTCTATTAGTACACAAAAAATATTCATAACTGCATAGTTAGCTACATATTTACATACACTCACGAAAAAAGGACTTTGTTGCAGTTTTCACTCATTTCTGCTCAAGGCGTATCATACCAGGTGATGGCAAAGTGAATTCAACTAATTCGCCGTGCAGAAGAATATCAGTCAAAAGAAAATTTTCATTGATTTCGATTAACTGACATATTGTCGTACACGGCGTTGTATGGAAAATAATCAAGAAGAAGCAATCAGCTGTTGGGATAACAACACCTGGCACTGAATTCGCCTTGGTTGTTCTTAAGCAAAATAATGTTTCGCGCTATTTTTAATAAAAACATGTCAAAATTTTTAATATAATCAACATAAGCTTCAAGTTCGCTGAACAGTAGATTTATGCCTGTTCAGAGCAGTTTATATAATTCTGTTCAGTTCATATAAGTCTACGTCCCAATAGCTCCAACGAAAATCACTCGTTGTGGTTCGCATGCGCTCATGTGACTCTCATCAGACGGTGGTTTATTAATATTCCAATAAATTGACGCAAAGATAGGCGTTTTAAATTAATAAGGAACCTAGTTCGATTCTTATTTATTCCTAAACAAGTTTGTCGATACACCTCACATGTGCGTTTTATCTATCTACCTTGCATTAACTTACTTAGCGAAACGCTCAGCCACAAAAAAGTTACTTTTTAATTTGCTGAACCAGGCTACATTATATCCCGATGAGGTTTTAAAAATGTTATACTGGTTATTATAAAGAACATTTTGATACCCTTTTTGGCAGAGTAAAGAAAATAAGTTGGCAAATTCAGGGCTTTGATAGCCACTGTCCGAACTTCCTATCAAATGACGCTCTGGAAAACACCCCATCGACTCCCATCCTTGATATCATCACTTCTGCTTGGAATACCCTGCAGTGATTGGGCAGTCTAACTTTCGGCTTACTCCAAGTTCCTGTTAGAATACACCAAATCAAACCTGCTCATCCAGCTTGAATACATCCATACAAACAAAAAGTTCACCAAGTGGCAGGAGGCCAAAATATGTTTTTCTTACATCACCACATCCTCGAAAGCGTGAAAATTGTGGGATTAACAACAGCGACAAAACTTCGCGTACCGTAAACTGACGACCTACGGATGATTTTGAAGCTGGTAATAATACTTGAGTACACATTTAAACTAAGTCTCCAAACCTTCTTACATCACAAGCTTCGGTCGTTCTTCTAACAACGTCCACCGATTACACTCTATGAGAGAGTTGATTGAGTACGAAGCGCTGTGAAATCCATTGCATTCTAGCATTGATTTCTAGCCTTTAAAAACTAGACACAGTATCTTATGAGCTTCATCAGAGCAACACTACCTAGAAAATAATCGGACCGATCACCATGTCATACAGCCAATGTAACACCCTTAGAAAAAGCTCCCAGCGTAAGCTATTGGCTTGGCGGCAGCAGTACAAGGCGCCTTCTTGGCTCTATATGGACCCTCTTTTACACATATGTCTTTACAAAAATGCACTATCGTTCGACCACTGTCGTTACAGACAAATTATGTTTTCTTCTGCGATCACTTGAAGTTTTTTAAAGCGAAGGACACTTTTATTTTGATTCTATACCGTCTATTTGTGAGACCATGTGGTGATTCTTTTGAGTATTTCAGCTTCCATATAAAGTTTTCAAAGTAATTTTTTAAAAGGAAAAAATTGCTCAACCCTGCTGACGAAAAAACTGCCAAAAATTGTGTTTAAAATATAAATTTTGCTATAATTCAGTGATCTATGACACTGTATATTCAGAAAAATTCTTGAGATTCTGAAGGTTATTGTTTCGAATTCGATTTTTTGCAAATTTTGCCTAAGATCTTGAACTTTGGTTTATTTTTTGTTTTATTGCACATTTGCCCTTGTTTAAAAAAAAATGCGAAAACTATTTTGCGTTAGCAAAACTAAGTGAAAAATGTAAAAAAAAATATTGTCCCAATACTTTTTTCCGTGAGTATACATATCCTAGTTGCCTTTGACTCATGACTCGTGTAACGAAAAGTCACTTGCGTGTCAATGTCCGTGCTTACCGTTATCAGCTTTCAAGTAGTTGGCATTTCTGTCGCTGTTGGCGTCGGTTGTTGAAATTAGCATTTCAGTTAGTAAGCTGCTAAAAGCCACTCATTACCTAAGCTATATTTTTTAAAGGCTCATTCGTGTAATTTACATATGATATACATACAAATCAGGGGTAGTAGGGGTGCATTTAGAGGATTCTGGTTAAGTTATGCAGGTATTTTTTGGCCTTGTTTATTAACTTATGCATATGTGTTTGTCTCTTTGATTTTATGTCCATACGTCCGCACATATCCTTTGTAATTTATGACCCATTTGTGTCGCCATAAATCATACATTAATCAAATGAGTGCATATAATTGAAGCTAGACCAAGTAAGAGCAAGAGTGTTTGCGGTTGGGTGCACCAAGCCATCATTTTCAAAAATAGCCAGGTCGATGTATTGAATGAGTCGCGTCCCTGCAGGAAGAAGAACTAAAACATGATGGTGGCGGCGGCCGTGGTGTAGTGGAAGCGTGCTTCTCCTACCGCACTGATGGTCCGGGTTCAACCAACATTGAACATTTGGAAAAAAAAATTATTTTTAATTAGAAAAAACGTGTTTCCAAACAGGGTCGTACACCGGCACTGCTTTGGCAACACATTTTTAATTCTGCATTGAAAATCTCCTCAGTGAAAATCGATGCCGTCCGTAGTCGACATAAAACATGTAGGTCCCGTCCCTTAAATAAATTGCTCGGCCTAAGTATCCTCGGAATTTAGTTGGTCCAGTTTTTTATTAATTTTTTTTAAAAGTTACTCACCACAGCCGCTGTTCTTTTATATTGTAACGAATATTAGCAACACTAAGGTATACTATCATCTCTAAGCCGCTGCTAAGCAGTGACTTGTATGCACGTCAATAATTCAATCATTATGTCTACACAGATGTACGTACACTCAGCGGAGAAGAGACGCACAAACACATGTATATATCTTATCTGAGATGCTCGCAAAAGTATACAATTATAATTGTGTTCACACATGCATGCGCGTATGAGAAGCTAGGTAGGTAGGTAGGTTGAACTGGCCGGTCCATGAGGACCTCACATAGACTGATTGAGTCCGTAGTGTTACCAGAAGTTTGTTTTAACGACCAAACTGAAAAACCCTATCAAAAACCAGAACCTATGTTATAAAATAACTCCGTCCTCTTGGCAAATACTAGAAGCTTCCTAGGACTTAAGCCACTTGCTGCTTCTAGATCTGACAGCTGTATCATTCCTAAAAGCTGGAGTCTTAGCCTGGCAAGTGCAGGGCACGAGCAAAGAACGTGCTCGATAGTTTCCTCTTCCAACCCGCACTTCCTACATCTGCTATCACTGACCAAGCTTAATTTAAAGGCACGTGACGTCAGAAGGCAGTGTCCAGTCAGAATACCCGTCATGAGTCTACAGTCCTCTTTTTTTAATGATAGAAGCAAATTTTTTAGTCTAAGGTTGTAAGACCTACACATAATCTTCGACACTTTACAGCCCCGCGCTTGAACCCACGCCTTTCCCGCTTGGTCGATCATATGCAACTCTCGCCTTCGCTTAATCTCGCCCAATCTAATTGGGACATCTACGGAGCAAGCTTCAAGGGATGCGCCCTTTTTAGCTAGTTCGTCCGCTTTTTCATTCCCATCTATTCCCACATGCCCTGGGACCCAATATAGATGTATGCTTCTTCCTGTTCCGATTCTCTCCAGAGACTACTTACACTCTAACACGCATTTAGATGCCGTGCTATGCGAGATTATTGCCTTAATTGCTGCTTGACGGTCAATATAAAAGTTAATCCGGTTGCTGCTTAAGCTATTCTCTTCCAGGGTTTCTAGTGCTTTGGTTACGGCTAATATTTCCGCTTGGAAAACGCTACAGTGATCCGGCAGCCTGAAGGATCTGCTTATTTCCGGATCAGCGCAGTATACGGCAGACCCTACTCCTTCCACTACTTTGGAACAATAGGTGTACATATGTATCGCCTCGTCGGCCATTTGCGCACCCTTGTGCCAACCGTCCACCTCTTTTGTGGCCTTAAGATCTCCCTCGAAGCGCAGATAGGGAATCATGTAGTCTGTTCGTCTTGTGATTGATGACGCTATACTACTATGGCCATATGGTCGGCGCTCAAGCTGCCCCGAAGCACCGAGCCTTGTTGCGGTCATTAACGCTTTGTTCTTTGCTATCAGGTCTACAGGTAGGATGTGCAGAATGGCATACAGCGCAGCCGTCGGGGTTGTTTTCAGGGCTCTCGTAATGCCAAGCATCGATAGTCTGCATACCCCCTCTAATTTTTTGAGGTATGTTGTTTTTTGTGTGGCTTTCCACCAAACAATAACTCCATAGTATAGAATAGGGCTTACAATCGCTGTAAAAACCCAATGAGAAAGAGGGGGCGATAGGCCCCACGTACACCCCAGCATTCTTTTACAAGCATAGAGTGCGGTAGAGGAGAAGCTATAAACGTAGTAATTTTATAGCTGATGGCCAAGATTCTGGAAATGGAAGCGAAGAAGATGCGAACGATTAATCACAGAGTATAAAAGGCAGCAATAGTAGAGGCACGACAATCAGTTTGATTTAAGGCGCTATCTGGCGAGCAATAGTAGTGTTATTGTGAAGAACTTTAAAAAACGCCATTTTTGCATTATTAAATATTGGAGTTATTTATTCAACAGTTTAGCGATTCGAACGTTAGCATACGATTTGGAATAAGCGGAATTGTACTAAATTCGTTACGATATGAAAAAGACCGAAAACTTTAGTAGGTAGTTTTTATTGGGGCGGATCTGAGTTAATTGCTAGCCCGAACATCGCGAGAACGATTTGATACGATCACTTTGAGCCCTCTATGTCATCCAACGATCTCCTTCCGTGAGGAGCTTGGGGTTGCGAGAGGATTGCCTGATAAATTTACGGAATTCACCACGCTTAGGTGCACTGCAAATCCCTTGAAAGTGTTGCGCTTCACAGCCTTAAGAATCCCTAAATGCGAGGCTCTTCTTCTTCATTTTCTTTAAGCAATAACGAGACTCTTCGAAGGTTTTGAATTTTATCGAACTTTCCGCTAACTAGCACCATTAAAGTACTAACCCTACAATGTTGGCAGCGATTTGGCAAGACTACGTTGAACTTTCTAGTTTATTCAACTTCCTCCTTTCACGTGAAACCTGAGGTTGCAAGAGCCTCACCTGCTAAACGGGATCCGCCAGAGGTGGGTGAGGTTGCAACTAAATCCCTAATAATTCCAAGACTCTTTCCGTATTGGGGTATATTTTAAGGATAAATTTAAGACTGTTTTGTGGTCAGTTTGGAACTCTTTCATGACCGTTTCGGTAACATTTGCACACTTTTTCAGGACGACTCATCTTGGTGCTGTGGATGGCCGTTTACACCTTCTGCACAACAATGGGAGCTCATTTTTCGCAGTTCAATTTCTCATTGGAGAAACCGTCACATCTTTCCAGAAGGCATTTTAATAACACAAGCTCTGTTATATCAGACCACGTTCCATTTCAATGAATGGATTTACCGTCAGGTCAAAGTAGTTTTACAACTGCATGCAATCAAGTGAGGTCGAGAATACTTTTAGCATTTCCACCTTCCTTTGCCCAGGTGCCTAATGAAGATTTTCTAAGCAAGAGCGTGCTTATACATTCGCATCACATGACCTTACTAGCAAAGCCTTTAGGCTTTTATTCGTTGTACCTACCGTCTTCATTAAACTTCCTTCGAATTTTTTTCTCGAATACTCCAGGTGATGTCTAGGATATTACTTTTCACTTCCCTACTAGTTCCACATATTTCCACCACATTATTCAAAACAGGGAATGCAGAACTTACGGTGCTTGCTGCATGAAACGTAGTCGCGTACGTTTTTATACAGGGTGTTGCTTTGTCTGAAAGCTTATTTAGTTTCGAACGGCTTGAAAAAGTCCTTACTAGTATACACGGAGCTGGTGGTGTTTGCTTAACGTATTCTAATCAAAGGTCTCGTAATTTTAGTTGAACAAAAAAAATCGCTTGAAAGATCCTAAAGATTTACAGGGAACTTAAATTCGAACGTTTAAATATGAAGAGAACTCCTTTTAGCGGTGTCAAAAGATGCATTGAGGTCGACAAGAATACCGTGCGTGTCTATTCCTTATCGTTAGTCTCTTTCGAGAGTAGCCATATCATAAAACTTGATCAGAGTAGATTTAGCAGAACTGAAAATACACAAGTTCCGTCAGGTTGGTCGTTTTTGGGCTAGAGTATTTCGCGCAATGCTTTACATAGAAAGAACTTTATTTTGTGATTTTAAGTAGAATGCGGATCGGGCAGCGCAAGCTTAATGTAAGCGTGAACTCGTCGGACTATACTTTGCATAGGAGTTGATGCATCCCCTTTATCAACATTCGTCTTCGCGTTTGACCAACTCGGTCGGTGGTCTTTCGTTTTACGGTGATTAGTGGCGGTCAACTCTTTTCGGTTTCTGCAAATGATGAACAATTGGAACGAATTTATGTAAAAGTCTAGAACAGGGGTTGACCGCTAATACGCGCCCAAAAATTTCAAGATAGGATCAAAAGACGCATGTTGAGACCTCTACAACAATAATCCGAAGGCGGAAAATAAAAATTTTAACTCGTTCAAAAGATTTTAACGAAAAGCCGAAATATATCTCCGGGTTCCTCCAAAAGCGGGAGTGGGATCCATAGTATTTTTGCGCAGAGCAACTTTCTGCGTTGGCGGCCTTCGGCGCTTATAAAAAATTACCCTGGCCGGTCCACCAATGGGGTGGGATCAAAATTAAATATGTACGTGCAAAATCCCTCTGTACACAACATTTTTTTCAGTGCATAACAACATTACAACAACCACATGAAAATTGCCAACTTCAGCTGCAAATATCTACGGACAGATATCATACAATTTTTCTTTTCCGCCTTCGGATTCTTATTGTCGAGGTCAATACGCGTCTTTTGACACCTCTCTCGCGTATTAACAGTCGACCCCTCTTCTAGACTTTTAATACCGAATTTATTCACTTGCGCTTGTTTCCTCACTTGGGAAACGACCTTGTTTTGTCCACTACTTAAATCACCATGCCCTACCTACCCTATTTAAGTAAACTTTTCAATTTTCACTCACAACTATTTTAGATCGCAGTTACCTTGGCAAACTAAATTCAAAGTCAGGAAAAAAATCAAAAACTTGATTAAAAAATTCAAAGCATTAACCAAAATTCTAAAATAAACATAAAAAAATTACTAACAAAATTAATTGTTTGCCCATAAAACGAGCATTAAAATTTCACATCCCACCATGCCTCTTTTACGCATTCTCAATCGAGTCGCAAATTATCGTACTCATCCAATGTTGAAACTTGTGAACACGCGCAGCGTAGTTTACCATAGAACAAGCAAAGACAAAAGGTCAAGCCTGGCGGACTACGATGATGGCTATTACTATCGCAATGGTGAGGAGCAATACGCGCAGGCATTGCGCAATCGGCAAGCCGAAACTTTGCGTTACGATGATCTTTATTATAAGCTAAGTCGTAATAAGCGTATTTACAATGGCAAACACATCGACTTTCCCAATTGCCACTGCGAGGAAGAACTGATGGAATATGAAAAAGAGAAAGCTAAACAGCCACGACCCGTGACCGCGGCTCCCGTAAAGGATAGTAGCCGTTTATATACGCTTTAGAATGGCATGACCTAGACCTTAGCTGGAATGTCGCGGGGCAATGAAAAGTCGAAATAGTAATGGATTTGCAAAGATAAGACATGTAGGCATGCTCACATAAAAACCGAAAAAAGTTAAAAATGTATAAAAAAAAATTATTGAAAATAAATATTTTAAAATTGTCCCAAATTGTCTGTTTATGTTAATAAATGAAATTGTCGTATATGAAAATTGTTTTTATGGCAAGGTGCATGATCAATTACTAGAGGTTCGTTCTCCAATGATAGGGAGTGTCAAACCCAAATTGAAAAATCTGGACGGGTTGTTTTTGCAAAGTAAGAAAATCGGGGAATAATTCAATCCCCTCTAGTGAAAATTGTAGTAGAAAGGTACCTTTAGTATTGATAATAAATTTGTAAATGCAAACAGGTTTTAGGGAAAATAATTAATTTTCTACTAAATATTTCGTGAATTAATAAAGAGTTATGTTGGTTTGGTTATTATTTCAGAATTTGTTTGAAGAATGCCGTACGTTAGAATTTTATTAAAAAATGCACTATCTCAAAGTTTGTTTCAAAAACTCCCTACATGAGCATAAGTTCAATGCATTTTGTCATAGGAGGGAGTTAATGAAAAGCATTCTGATATGAAACGTTCTTCAATCTAATTCTAATATAGGGCGGTTTTGTGACATCCTGAATTGGGAAATTTTTGAAAAATATATTGAGATAGCACGATTTTGAACAGGCAGCCCACATGGGGTGGTACGCTACTCAGCAGCCGCAATGAACTGACCAAAATAAAAATAAATGGAAATGGCTTATTGTCTTAGAACTTTATATTCCTACCTTGACTTTGACAGAAGAGTTAAGCTTTTGTGTGGCCCTGCTACACAGGGAGTATTCACCGTTTTATTCTGAATTTTCGGAAAGCTATTTTTTGTTCAGTATTCATGTAAGCGTTCCGGATAAACCGTTCATTTGATACCACCTCACAATGTCCGAATATATCAAATAGGTATATGCAGAATATTCCAAATATAAACCGATTCCCCAATTCTTAAATGGGGACGAATGTTTCGAACATACGGAATTAATAGAACAGAAGGTCGTCTTTTAATACGCGCCCAAAAATATCGAGAGAAGTGTCAAAAGAATCGTATTGACCTCGATAAGAATAATTCGAAAGCGGAAATAAAAATTGCAGCTCGTTCAAAAGATATTGACGAAAAACAGAAAATGACCCCGGGTTGCGTTGGCGGCCTTCAGCCGAGCTTATAAAAAATTACGCTGACCGGTCCACCAAAGAGATTAAATGCGTGTAAAATCCCTTTGTACCCAAATCTTTTTCAGTGCACAAAAACATTACAACAACATGAAAATTGCAAAAGTTTCCGGACAGAGATACAATTTTTCTTTTCCGACTTCGGATTATTGTTGTCAAAGTCAACTTTGTCGATATTTTTTGAACACTTATTAGCAGTAGACTCCTGTTCTAGACTTTTACGTGAATAAGTTAAGATGCCCAATGAGTACATTTCGTTATGGTATCTCCATTATTTCCTAATGACATTTTTACGTGATTCGATTTAGTAGTCGAGGTTTTGACGTTGAACGATGAATTTGGAATTGGTTTAGGTTTCGTATATTCATAGGTTTACGAAAGTCCAGGATTTCTTGGTGTCCTCACTTTTCACAAAATTACCTATGTTCAATGTTCAGCCATACTAATAGATCGAGGAATAGTTAATAAATTCACTATAAAACTAAAAAAAATTTTTCTAAGGAATTATGCAATTCAGTACTTATGGGATATTTGTAAACTGATTACTTCCTATTTCTACTATTAATATTTTTCGAAAATTCGCAAAGAAACAACACAGTGCACGGATGTCAATTCAATTTGGGACCAAATGGCTCCAATTGTCAAAAAATGTGTCTGTCGAGCAAACCTCTTGTGATTGAATCATGGGCAAGGTGAGAAATTTATGCCTCCATTTTTATTTTATTTTTTGAGCAGGTTACATTCGCGGCCGCTGTGATGTGGTAGCATGCTTCGCCTACCACAGCGAAGATCCTGGATTCAAAGTCCCGAAATCGAATACTGAGACAAATCCGCTAGGAAGGAAGGGGTGATATGAGCTAAAAGGTTTAACGTGGTCATATCAGTACTTTCAGGATATCGTCGGCTAGTACTATAGAGGCCCAAACACTTGTACCTAATTGGTGATAGTTACCCCGAAAATTTCCTTTTAAGTCAAAAAGTCAGCTTTGGCATCGTCTCAACACTACATTCCTTATTTACGAGCACCGACAACAAAAGAAATACTGGCCTTCACAGAGTTAGCAACGGCATTGTACTACTGCTGATTGGAAGTTAAAATGCTAATTGTTGTTTTTTGTTTTAACTGCCAAAAAATACTCTTCTGGTTATAGTTTTTGTTCTTTTAATCACAAAAACTACTTGCTGAAGGCAAGAGAAGTGTTATCGATATCGGCAGTCTTTTGCAGGTTTAAATCCCTATTTCTTATTTTTCGAAATACATATAATTCCAATCGGTAATCCGGGTCGTTTGTTTTACTAACATTAGCTTTCTCGTACCGAAGCCCAGGGGTTAGGGTTCCAATACTCCTCGTTGTTGCTGTGATCATTGGCCATCCTTAATTGAACTGATGCTCAGCTGTTGCCGTCCAAATACTGCGTAATACGTACCACTCGATTGGCGCCGAACCGTTTCTGCAGCATATTTACCTCTGTATAATACGAGCTCAGTTGTTTGTCTACTCGGGTAATTGTGAACAATAACGCCCGCAGATTTTATTTTCTTTTCAAAATGGAAATATAGCCCAAGGATAAAAGGAAATGACGCCCACGGGTTTTATTTCGCCCACTGCCCCAAATTATTACTTAAAAAATAAAAAAATGCCAGGCATGATAACCTCCGAGGGTATTTTAGCCCGAGCTTCTCTTCCCCTTTGCGTCGGGCATTTTTAATTTCTACTACATATGGGCGGGTAGAGACCTACATGTTGTTATGCTGATTCCGAACGGCACCTGCAAGGCAGATCAGTTTTCTCATGGTAGAAATACACTCGGATTATTTGCCGAACCACTACCACGGAGCTATCCTACTTAGAAAAAGTTTTTCCTAATTGAAAGAACTTTTTTCTAAACTTTTGATGTTTCTTTGCCCGGGATTTGAACCCAGTATCTTCCTTGCGGGAGCCAGAGCACGCTATCACCACACCATGACGGCCGCAAATTATAACTTAATATAGTTATTTTTAAGCCCGTTGTAATAAATCTGAAACATGAAAAAAAAATCAAAATAAAATAAAATTAAATTATATTAAATAAAATAAAATAAAATAAACCAAAATAAAATAAAATAATTAATTTAAAATAAAATTAAATGAAATAAACTAAAATAAAATAAAACAGAACGAAAAATAAAATCAAACACAATTAGATAAAATAAAACAAAGTAAAATAAAATAAAAGTAATAAAATAAAAGAAATTAAAACAAAATGAAATATAATAAATTAACCTAAATTAAAACAAAAAAAAATAAAAATAAAAAAAAATAAAATAAAACAAATTTAAAATAAAATTAAAAAACTATAATTAAATAAAATAAGACCGATATTTTTGGACGAGTTTTAGCAGTTGCGAGCTAAAGTAGAGAATAAAATAAAATAAAACAAAATAAAATAATACAAAATAAATTAAAATAAAACGAAATGAAATAAAATAAAGTAAAATGAAACAAAACAAAATAAAATAAAGTAAAATGAAATAAAATAATATAAAATAAAATCATAATAACACAAAATATAATAAAATAAAATAAAATAAAATAAAATAAAAGTAATAAAATAAAACAAATTAAAACAAAATGAAATATAATAAATTAAACTAAATTAAAACAAAAAAAAATAAATAAAATAAAATAAAACAAATTTAAAATAAAATTAAAAAACTATAATTAAATAAAATAAGACCGATATTTTTGGACGAATTTTAGCAGTTGCGAGCTAAAGTAGAGAATAATAAAATAAAATAAAACAAAATAAAATAATACAAAATAAATTAAAATAAAACGAAATGAAATAAAATAAAGTAAAATAAAATCATAATAACAAAAAATATAATAAAATAAAATAAAATTAAATAAAATAAAATAGAATAAAACGAAATGAAATAAAATATATAAAATAAAATCATAATAACAAAAAATATAATAAAATAAAATAAAATTAAATTAAATAAAATAGAATAAAACAAAATAAAATAAAATAATATAAAATAAAATAAAATAAAACCAAACAAAATAAAATAGAATTGAACACATTAAAACAAAATAAATTAAATTAATCTAAATAAATTAATTTAAAATCAAATTAAATGAAATAAACTAAAATAAAATAAAACAACACAAAAAATAAAATAAAACACAATTAGATAAAATAAAACGAAATAAAATAAAATAAAATAAAAAAAATAAAATAATAAAATAAAACAAAATAAAATAAAATAAAACAAAGTAAAAGTAAGAAAATAAAACACATTATAAACAAAAATAATAAATTAAACTAAATTAAAACAAAAAATAAAATAAAATAAAATAAAATAAAACAAAATAAGGCAGATTTAAAATAAAATTAAAAAAAATATAATTAAATAAAATAAGACCGACATTTTTGGACGAGTTTTAGCAGTTGCGAGCTAAAGTAGAGAATAATAAAACAAAATAAATCAAAACGCCCGCTGGCGTTAGTTCACTGCACACAAAGCGAATCCATACCAGGTGGTGGCAAAGCGAATTAAAACAATTAGCCGTGCAAAAGAATGTCAAGTCAAAAGAAAATTTTCATTGATTGCGATTAACTGACATATAAAAATACAAGGCGTTGCATGGAAAATAATCAAGAAGAAGCAATCAGCTGTTGGGATAACAACACCTGGTAATGAATTCCCTTTGGTATGGAAAATAATCAAAAAGAAGCAACCAGCTGTTGGCAAGGAGAATTCAGTACCCATTGTTGTTATCCCAACAGCTGATTGCTTCTTCTTGATTATTTTCCATACAGCGCCTTGTACTTTAATATGTCAGTTAATCGAAATCAATTAAAAGTTTCTTTTGATTTGACATTCTTGTGCACGGCGAATTTGTTGAATTCGCTTTCCCACCACCTGATATGGATTCGCCTCGGCTGTTTGGATACAAACACCTGGTACTGAATTCGCCTTGACAATATATGAAAAACTTAATATTACCTCAGTAGCTTAAAAAAAATTTAAAAATTCTTTCAATTATATTACAAAAACAGAAATGAAAAGTTTAGCTAAAAAATTTCTTATTTCTTTAAAATTTTACATTTTTTTTTAAATTTAATATACATAAATTCTAAACACAAAAACAAAAAAATTCTTACTCAAAATCACGAAGTTAAAAATTATAACGCATCTCCGGCTCTTCGCATAAACTACCAAAAGTTATATGAGAAGTATAATATTAGCATAGTAGCATTATCCTAAAATTACACCCAAATATGGCATTTTGTCGATTGATTGGTAAAAATTTACTTCAAACATTTAAAGCACCTGTATTTTCCGAATCACTCTGTCGTTCATATGCCACCAAGAAAAAAGGTGTGAATTATCGCGATCAATGCGATAGCGTTGACCCAAAGTGTGGCGAGAAGCGCATGAAAGAAAAGCAGAAAAATGGTATTAGTGAAAAAGACAAAAAACTTCAGTCTATGTGGCTCAATGCAGAATGTTGTAAGGATTTACGTCCGAATATGTTGCCACGTTTTGATGATCTCTATTACAAACCATCTGATATAGAGAAGCGCAAATATACACAAACATGGAATGAATGTCCGGAATTTAGAATAGTACAAAAGAAGCTATGCTCTTTCGAAAACCTGAAATATCCACCAATGGAAAGGCGCAAAAAGAAGGAAATTCCAGACACGGCATGTCCAGTTGTCACAGCAAAAGGATAGTTGCGGTTTATATACGCTTTAGAGTGGGCTGACCTAGCTGGTATGTCGCGGGGCAATGAGAAGTCGAAATTGTAATGGAACTGCAAAGATAAGAGCTGTAGGCATGCTCACATAAAAACCGAAAAAGTTAAAATGTATTTAAAAAAACGTATTGAAAACAAATATCTAAGAATTTGTCCCAAATTATCTGTTTACGTTAATAAATGAAATTGTTATATATGAGGCTTGTTTTTATGGCAAGGTGAGAAATGTATGCCAAATTTTTTTTTCTGAGCAGGTTACATTCGCGGCCGCCGTGAATGGTAGCGTGCTTCGCCTACCACACCGAAGGTCCTATATTTAAAAAAGTCCCGAGCATAAAATCAAAAGTTTAGAAAAAAGCTGGTTCAATTAAAAATAACTTTTTTAAGCGGAGTCGTTCCAAGGCAGTGATTTCGCAAACACTCGCGAGCGTAATTCTGCCCAAGGTCACTTCAAATTCGCCTAGATTTCTGCCATGCATAGCTTCTCAATGAAAATTTACCTGTCATGCAAGTACCGTCCGAAGTCGACATAAAACATTTAGGTCCCGTCCCGCTAATTTTTAAGAAAAATTAAAAGGAGCACCACGCAAATTTCCTTTACTGCATAATCTAAGTCAAAAAGTCGGCTTTGGAATCGCCTCAACACTACATACCCTGTTGTTGTTTTAACTACAAAAACACCGCCTCTGGCTGTATTTTTGTTCTTTTAATCACAAAACCACTTTCTGAAGGCAAGAGGAGTGTTGTCGATATGGGCAGTCTTTCGAAGGATTGAATCCGGTACGTCTTGGTACGAGCCTATAAAACTGAGAATTTGCAAAATACATACGTCCTTTTGGCTGCCATTTCAGTGTGATTGTTTCTCCATTTCTTTTATTTTTCGAAATATATATATGGTTTTACTGACGTTAGCTTTACTGGCGCTACCCTTTCTGGTACCGAAGCCTAGGGGTTAGGGTTCCGATACTCCTCGTCGTTGCTGTGATCATTGGCCGTCCTTAATTGAACTGATGCTCACCTGTTGCTATTCAAATGCTCACGTTTCTATTGCAACACGCCACTAGAGTGGCGCGGAACCGTTTCTACAGCATATTTCCCTCTGTACACTACGAGCTCAGTTGTTTGTCTACTCGGGTAATTTTGAAAAATAACGCCAGTAGGTTTTATTTGCTTTTCAATATAGAAATATTGCCCAATAATAAAAGGAAATAACGCCTGCGTGCTTTATTTCGTCCACTGCCCCTTTATAAACAATAACTTAAAAATACATAAAAGGAAGGTTCCTTTGCTCGGGATTGGAACCCAGGATCTTCGGTGTGGTAGCCAGAGCTCGTTATCACCACTCAGTGACGGCCGCAAATTATAACTTAATATAGATATTTTCAAGCCCATGTTGGAATAAGCCTGAAACATAAAATAAAATAATAAAAAAATAAATTAAACTAAATTAAAATAAAATAAAATAAAATAAAATAAAATAAAATAAAATAAAATAAAATAAAATAAAATAAAATAAAATAAAACAAAACAAAATAAATATAAAATAAATTAAAATAAAACAAAATAGAAAATAAAATAAAATAAAATAAATAAAATTAAAATAAAATAAAAAATATAAAATAAAAAAAATTTTAATAAATTAATATAAAATAAAATGAAATAAAAAAATAAAATAATATAAAATAAAATAAAGTAAAATAAAATAAAATAAAGTAAAGTAAAATAGAATAATATAAAATAAAATAAAATAAAATAAAATAAAATAACGCAAAATAAAAATAAACAAATAAAATTCAACACATTAAAACAAAATGAAACCAAATAAAATAAATTAAGCTATATTAAAATAATATAAAACAAAATAAAACAAAAAAAACAAAAAAAACTAAAATATTTAATTAGCGAGACATGCTCATATTGACAATTGTTTTTGTTATTGATATTAAAGAAAAATTGAAAAGTTTACAAAGAGCGATGGTTACAAGGACACGTTTCTGACTTTAACTTCTTCATCAAGTAGCTTCTCGGGAGCTGAGTATTGATCTAGAATCTCCAACATTCATATTCATACTGATGTAAAGACGGAAGCGTAAAATAAAATAAAATAAAATAAAAGAAATAAAATTAAACACATTAAAACAAAATGAAATCAAATATTAAACTAAATTAAAACAATATAAAATAAAATAAAATTAACCAAAACAAAATAAAGTTTAATTGAATATAATAAAATATAATAAAATAAAACAAATTTAAAATAAAATTTAAAAAATATAATATAATAAAATAACACCGATATTTTGGACGAGTTTTAGCAGTTGTGAGCTAAAGTAGAGAATAGCCTAAAATGGAAATAACAAAATAAAATAAAACCAAATAAATGAAAACGCCCGCGGGCGTTAGTTCACTGCATATCTGTGCATGGTAGCTCAACAATATATGAAAAATTTAATATTACCTCAGTAGCTTAGTTTTTAAAATTCTTTCAATTATATTTCAAAAACTAAAATGAAAATTTAGCTAAAAAAATTCTTATTTCTTTAAAATTTAACATTTTCTTTTAAATTTAATATAAATTCTAAACACAAAAACAAACAAAAATTCTTACTCAAAATCACGAAGATAAAAATTATAACGCATCTCTGGCTCTACGCGTAAAGTACCAAAATTTATATGAGAAGTATAATATTAGCATGGTAGCATTGTCCTGAAATTACACCCAAATATGGCATTTTGTCGATTGATTGGTAAAAATTTACTTCAAACTTTTAAAGCACCTGTATTTTCCGAATCACTCTGTCGTTCATATGCCACCAAGAAAAAAGGTGTGAATTATCGCGATCAATGCGATAGCCTTGACCCAAAGTGTGGCGAGAAGCGCATGAAAGAAAAGCAGAAAAAAGGTAAATGTGAAAAAGACAAAAAACCTCAGTCTATGTGGCTAAATCCAGAATGTTGTAAGAATTTATGTCCGGATATGTTGCCACGTTTTGATGAGCTCTATTACAAACCATCTGATAAAAAGGAGCGCAAATATACACAAACATGGAATGAATGTCCCGAATTTAAAATAGTACAAAAAAAGCTATGCTGTTTCGAAAACCTGAAATATCCACCAATGGAAAGGCGCAAAAAGAAGGAAATTCCAGACACGGCATGTCCAATTGTCACAGCAGAAGAACAAAAAAACTGTTCGATTGGTGGTAATAAACGTTGTATAAAAATACGTTTGCCGGGATGTGGGCAAGGGCGTGATCCACCTAAATGTTTTGTCATTAAACCGCCATCAAATTGCCGCAAAATATGCACACCCTATCCAGCCTATTCAGAATGTAATCGTCCTAAGCCGAAGCAAAGACATCCAGTTGAGTGCAATTGTTTATATGTCGGTCCAATTTGTAGTAGAGTTTAAGAACAAAACAATGTAAAAACCTGCTAAATTATAACAAAAAACAGCATTACGGGTTGACGATGAAGTGTTGAGGCTTTGTAAACTACTGGGACGGCGAATCGGGTGGATAATTATTGTATTGTAGTATATGTCTGAGGCTTTGGAGGGTTGTTTGAGGTTTTGGAGCACATACTAACTTTATCTAAAGTTTCAGCTTTCAGTGTCATGCTTAAAGTTGGTCAGGGTATTGAAAGTTGAAATTTTTCGCGAAGCTAAAAGTTGCTTACAAAAAAAAATAAAAAAATAAAAATCGTAAAACTATACTGCAATATCTTGGAAAGAACCATCTAGTACCTTACAAAATATTTTCCATTTAAGATTTATTCAAGAATACTACATAAGATCATATTTCTATATAACATAAATTTTTTTTTGTAAAAAAAACTTGGTATATATACGAAGTACTAAAAATATAAAAATATTAATAAAAATCAGCGAAAAATTAAATTTTTTAGTTATTATTTTGCTGTACTGCGTTTTCTTGTATTAGCGATAAAGACACTCCCTGCAGATAGTAAGGAGATGTATTGATGATGATGATGTTCCATAGCCGGATATTGTTCCAGTACGTTCTTTGAAGCTACTGTTCCGACTATATCGATAGACCTTTAGCCGCAAGCCCCTCAATCCGCTGGGGCGTAGGTAATTATAGCTGTGTAATTAAGGATGCTATTAACAATAGCGGATCCGATGAAAATTTGATCTATTTTCTACTTATCCAAGGCAAGGCGAATTTATACGAAATGATGGCAAAGCGAATTCACCCAATTCGCCGTGCAGAAGAATGTCAAGTCAAAAGCAACTTCATTAATTTCGATTAACTGATATAATGTTGTACATTTTCGTTATATGGAAAGCAACCAGCTGTTCGGATAATAACACTTGGTATTAAATTAGCCTTGCTTTCAACATTTTGCAAATACCAAGTGTTGTTATCCCATCAGATGTTTGCTTCTTCTTGATTATTTTCCATACAATGCTTTTGTAAAATAATATGACAGTAAATCGAAATCAATGAAACTTTTCTTTTGACTTTACATCCTTCTGCACGGCGAATTGGTTGAATTCGCTTTGCCATCACCTTGTATAAGTTCGCCTTCGTTCTTCTCTCGAAGAAATCGGAAATCGCGAGCCCGGACAAACAAAATTGTTAGTGCTACCTATCAATTATGGCGGCTGCGTAGAGTAGGATCCTTGCTGCCGAATGATTTTTAACGAGCCGTTATTCGGCCCTTCTCCTGCTTCATCTCTTTCTCTCTGTTCTTTACTGTATCTTTATACCACTATTCTCCATTACGCTCTCTTTTAATCTGGCCTCTCTATTCCGTCTTCCTTTCAGACCTCGTTTTTTGGTCCACTGCCCAGAAAAAAATAACCACATTTAAATATCTAGAGAACAAAGTACTTGTCTTCTTTCAATAACAACCGATAACAAGTTTCGAAGTAGTGCCAAATTTCTTCGAAAAAAAAATTAAATTACTTTAAAATACTTTGGAACAGTTTGTTTTTAGTTGTTTTTAGTTGATGTCGTACATCCCCTACTACTTAAGTGATCTAAAAATCTAATATTCTTTTAAGAGAGAAGAAGAAGAGAGCTTCAAAGAAAGCGGCAACCCAAAATTAATTGTAGACACAATTGAAATTCACTTATAACTAGGCATATTTGGACAGCAATGAATTATGACAGCTCCATTTCAAGGATGGCGCAAAAATTTGCGTGTCACAAAACGAAGTATTAGGATTGACAGGTGGCATGCTAAGAGAAAAGAAGCTGCTCATACAAATAATTAAATATAATTTTAAAAGGAGGAAACTTAAAAAGCTGAGAGCCTACAAAATATCAGATGTGGTGTAAAGGGTTAGTTGAGCTTAAATAAATTAAGTTAGAGTGAAAAATGCATCTTAAATACATTACAGAATTGAGCCATTTGGACATGGATTTGGTGTATTTTAGGTTTATTTGAATTTAGATAAGTGCATCAAGAGGCCATTATTAACGTAAGGTCGAACTGACCGCACAATAAGGAACTGACTGTGCCGGATATAGATCCCGTACGTTCCGGTAACAAAGCACCATTAAGGTACTAGCCCGACCATCCATGGAACGATTAATATGACCATGAGAAACTTGGGGTCGCCAGAACCTCGCCTGCTATATATGTATGTGAATGATACATTCATATTTGTAACAGGGGAACCCTCTCGTAGGTGAAGTTGGAAATTGGATTGCGAAGCACTGAAGCTATAAAACTTTGTATTTCGCTTATTAACCCCTTCAATTTGTTTGGCTACCAAACAGAAAAGCCTCAATAAGATACCAGGACTTGCGTTATAAAATAGCTCGGTCCTTTTGGTAAATAGTACTAGAAATTTTCTAAGACCTGCTCTGGTACTGAGCCTTGACCTGGCGAGCGCAAGACACGACACAGAATTTGCTCAACTGTTTTATTTCTGCAGCTTTCACTTTCTATATCTGCTGCTACTGGCGAGGCCTAACTTATAAGCATGTGCAGCCAGAAGGCAATGTTCAATATTAACGTTGAATGGAAAAAAAGTCGAAAAAAAACGACTTGTATTAAAGGTGCCTTTGAGATGTGGTGGGAGTAGGCTACTTGCTACAGAATTTTTATCGTTTTGATTTGATACGCTTTAATTTCAACCAAAAGCTGAAGTTAAGCTATTTTCCAAAGAGTGTCTGCATTTGTATCATGCCAGCTATCACAGCCTTTTAACATTTGCGTTTATTATAAACAATATTAAAGCAAATTAGAAGATTTCTTGCCTACTCAAGGCAGGCGTTCAAGATTTTCAGTCGGTGATAATTTTACTATTTCTTATCGACGAGCTATCGATTCACTGAAGAGCCATACATTTTATATCGATAACAAAGGTTATCAATGCATTACCGATTCATTATCAAAGAGTTATATGCTTTGTTATCGAAAAGTTATGGATTACGTATCCTAAGTTCACCAAATTATAGAAAAAATATCAAGAGGCTTTCTAAAAGCTATCGAAAAATTTCGATTCATTATCTAAAAATTCTCGTTATTTAACGAAAAATTGGCGATATGTAATTTTATCAAAAAATATCGATTTGCTACTGAAAAGTTACCGATTTGTAATAGAAAAGCAATCGATTTTTTATTGAAAATTTATCGGTTCGCAATTGGAATGTTGGAGATTTGTTATCGGTCTGCTTTCGAAAAGTTACCTACTTATTATCGAAAGTTATCAATTATTTACGAAAATTGATAATCTTAGACACGTTAACACATGCCCTAATCTACAATAATCGTCAATAGCTGAGCTACGCGTTTACATATGTTCCATCCCTAGGACCTAACTAATTTTCTGTCAAATTTTCACGTTTCCCTTTATTTTGTGCTTCCAGAGATTAAACTGATAATCACGTTGTATGCAAACTAAGTAGTATTCAAAAGATATAGAAAAGTTCTCGAAAAATTATCGATTATATACTTAAAAATTATCCAAGGGTTATCGTTTTGTTAGCTATATCTTCTCTCAGCATGTTCTTGATTGTTACCGATGACTCAATGACACACCAGTAACACGTTTATAACAAGGCGATATGAAACCAGATAGAAGCCTATGACTCCGCGATAAAAAGTTGATAACAAAATGATAATTACCTATCGATAATGAGCCGTTAAAAAAAAACTTGTCGGTGTCGGTTGTTATCGATAAGAAGCCGACAAAGCTCGTCTCAAAAAGTCCAAAATTATTTGTTTCCAGTTAAGTTACCTTTGTTTCCTTCAACCCTTGGGCGAGCATTAGCTAACTTAAAAGACATAGTTTTCTAGACGTACCCCTGTATGTTTCCACATTGAACTTCACAAGTACTTGGTACTAACTCCTTTTTTTCTAATATTTAAATATAAACTAAGAGTTCTACCGAATATTTAGTTGAAGTTTGCGAATGAAACCATAAAATGCCACACCCTTCACCATGGAATGAGCCATAAACAACCACATTTGCACAGTGAGATGCCTCTGAAATCATTGACTTTTAACCGATTTTTATAGGTATAAATGACTGTTATCATCTGTGATTGTGTATGTGCATACATACATACACTCAGAGAAAAACGCCGTTCTAAAATCAAGCACCACCGGACTAAATTCAAGATTTTCATGTTCTTACTTTTTTGTTCTTGAAACACGACTGACCTGTTCTCAAAACAAAACCTTGTTCTTGAACTGACAACCATTTTCTTAAAAAAAGAGAACGGCTGGTCTTAAAATATGAACAAATGTTCTATTAATGAGAACAATGTTCTTAAATTAAGAACAATGTTCTTAAATTAAATTCAAGTAAAAAGAAACGGTAAAATTCGTTTGTACTACAATGTTAAATACAACATTTGGCGCAAGCTATCAAGCAATTTTTTAACTTTTATTTTTCGTTCAATTATTTTTCCATTCACTTATGCACAGATAATTCTCAAACTTGTTATGAAATGTTTTAAGTATATATGCAGATTACATCTTTAAATGAGAATAATTTCTCAATAAGGGAAACATTGTGCATAATATGCATTTTTTCTTAAATTTTTGGACTATAATAAACATTTTTTTGTTACAAATATTTTTTATTTATGACAAAAAAATTATTATTAATAAAAAATAAATGGGTACCTATTGAAAAAAATACTTTCCCCTCCCATCAATTATCAAGCCCAACCCGTTCTTGAATTGAGAACGAAAACTTTTAAATCGACCACAAGTCGTTCTCGAAGCGTGAGAACGAAAAATCTTATTTTAAGCACAATTAGTGCTTGAAATGATCACAGAAGGTTCACACATCAATACCAAACTGGTCATAAAATACGAATGGTGTGCTTGGAAAAACTGTTCTTAAAACAAGCCCATCGGTCACGAGTTAAGAAAAAACGTACTTAACAGACTTTTGTCAACGAATGTTCTTAATTTTGAACTTGTTTCGTTCGTTTTAGAACGATTTTTTCTCTGAGTGTATGTATATGTTTATACTTACTAATACTATGTCTACGCCTAGTAAATATGACAGCCAGTCTGTCTGCTGTTGAAGTATCTGCCACACAAAGTGTTGAAATGCAAGTGCTACAGAAATTCGTGAAACTTTTTAAGCAGCGCGGCAATGAATTGCTAGTGATGAGTGATGCGATTTGATGTACAAACATATGTACGTATGTACTTGAAAGTTTTGTTGCATGCGTTGGCTTGCTTTGTAAGGGGCCAAAGCTATTTGTAGTCAGACATAACTACATACAACCCATATGTAAATATATAACCATTTGATGCCTAGAATAGTGACGCAAGTTTTTTCGTATAAATTATTTCGGCAACAGCTAAAGCAACTCACACCATTACTTTGAACTTTCACAAAAAAAAACCAAAAGAAGAAAAAGATTACAAAGCATTTGGCATTTCATTTGAAATTCAACTAAGAAACAACAACTCAAGTGGTTTGTCAGCAACATTTCAAACAAAGCGTCGCATCACACCATAGCAAAGCCGGCGGGTAAAAGAAAAAAATTTTGTCTATAAACCAACATGACATACCCCTTTTCCACGTCTTCCATGAATGTGTAAAAAAATTTGTCGTTGTTGGGGTCAAAAGACAAAGCGTGTGTAAAACAGACCGTTTTCATAGACTATGCACAAAAAAACAAACAAAAAATTTGACTGAAAGTAAGAAAAATTGTAACAAAACAAGCCGAAAAGTGTTGCCACAAGAATACGCCCTGCCCTCTGTCACTTACCAACAAGTCCATACTACATAGACAAATGTGTTGCCGCGCTAACTGTATGACATTTGCTGTATCTGTTAGTTTATGTGGCTTCTAGTATAGCTCTATAGCAGTATAGCGCTATGACCTTTATTTTTCACTTGAAAATTTTTTTTAGATACTTTTCGTTAACTCATTATTAGACACTCACTTAATCATAAAGTGGAATAAATGCGTTTATGTTGTTGTTGCCTATGTTTATTTTTGTTTTTAAATTTTGTTGTTGCCGCTATTGTTAGTTTTAGTTTTGTCAGTTAAACTGCCAACAAATTTCGCTTTGTAGTAAATTGCGTTGGTCGATAACAACAAACAAAGAAAATCTCCATATATTTCACACTCTAGAAAACCCTCATTCAATACTTATCACCGCTGGACACTTGAGAATTTTGATAAAGTAATTTGTTGCTGTTGGGAGCAATTGCTGACGGCGAATGCTCTTACAAATTGAAAATTCAAAAAAACTGTGTCTATTTTTATACTCAGTTGAGCAGAGCTCACAGAGTATATTAAGTTTGATTGGATAACGGTTGGTTGTACATATATAAAGGAATCGAGATAGATATAGACTTCCATATATCAAAATAATCAGGATCGAAAAAAAATTTGATTGAGCCATGTCCGTCCGTCCGTCCGTCCGTCCGTTAACACGATAACTTGAGTAAATTTTGAGGTATCTTGATGAAATTTGGTATGTAGGTTCCTGAGCACTCATCTCAGATCGCTATTTAAAATGAACGATATCGGACTATAACCACGCCCACTTTTTCGATATCGAAAATTTCGAAAAATCGAAAAAGTGCGATAATTCATTACAAAAGACAGATAAAGCGACGAAACTTGGTAGATGAGTTGAACTTATGACGCAAAATATAAAATTAGTAAAATTTTGGACAATGGGCGTGGCACCGCCCACTTTCTTAAAGAAGGTAATTTAAAACTTTTTGCAAGCTGTAATTTGGCAGTCGTTGAAGATATCATGATGAAATTTGGCAGGAACGTTACTCTTATTACTGTATGTACGCTTAATAAAAATTAGCAAAATCGGAGAAGGACCACGCCCACTTTTAAAAAAAAATTTTTTTAAAGTAAAATTTTAACAAAAAATTTAATATCTTTACAGTATATAAGTAAATTATGTCAAGATTCAACTCCAGTAATGATATGGTGCAACAAAATACAAAAATAAAAGAAAATTTAAAAATGGGCGTGGCTCCGCCCTTTTTCATTTAATTTGTCTAGGATACTTTTAATGCCATAAATCGAACAAAAATTAACCAATCCTTTTGAAATTTGGTAGGGGCATAGATTTTATGGCGTTAACTGTTTTCTGTGAAAAATGGGCGAAATCGGTTGATGCCACGCCCAGTTTTTATACACAGTCGTCCGTCTGTCCTTCCGCATGGCCGTTAACACGATAACTTGAGCAAAAATCGATATATCTTTACTAAACTCAGTTCACGTACTTATCTGAACCCACTTTACCTTGGTATGAAAAATGAACGAAATCCGACTATGACCACGCCCACTTTTTCGATATCGAAAATTGCGAAAAATGAAAAAAATGCCATAATTCTATACCAAATACGAAAAAAGGGATGAAACATGGTAAGGTAATTGGATTGTTTTATTGACGCGAAATATAACTTTAGAAAAAACTTTATAAAATGGTTGTGACACCTACCATATTAAGTAGAAGAAAATGAAAAAGTTCTGCAGGGCGAAATACAAACACCCTTAAAATCTTGCCAGGTATTACATATATAAATAAATTAGCGGTATCCAACCGATAATGTTCTGGGTCACCCTAGTCCACATTTTGGTCGATATCTGGAAAACGCCTTCACATATACAACTACCACCACTCCCTTTTAAAACTCTCATTAATACCTTTAATTTGATACCCATATCGTACAAACTCATTCTAGAGTCACCCCTGGTCCACCTTTATGGCGATATCTCGAAAAGGCGTCCACCTATAGAACTAAGCCCCACACCCTTTTTAAAATACTCATTAACACCTTTCTTTTGATACCCATATTGTACAAACAAATTCTAGGGTCACCCCTGCTCCACCTTTATGGCGATATCTCGAAACGGCGTCCACCTATGGAACTAAGGAATACTCCCTTTTAAAATACTCATTATCACCTTTCTTTTGATGCCCATATTGTACAAACAAATTCTAGGGTCACCCCTGGTCCACCTTTATGGCGATATCTCGAAAATGCGACCACCTATACAACAACCACCACTCCCTTTTAAAACCCTCATTAATACCTTTAATTTGATACCCATATCGTACAAACACATTCTAGAGTCACCCCTGGTCCACCTTTGTGGCGATATTCCGAAAAGGTGTCCACCTATAGAACTAAGCCCCACACCCTTTTAAAATACTCATTAACACCTTTCTTTTGATACCCATATTGTACAAACAAATTCTAGGGTCACCCCTGGTCCACCTTTATGGCGATATCTCGAAACGGCGTCCACCTATGGAACTAAGGATTACTCCCTTTTAAAATACTCATTAACACCTTTCTTTTGATACCCATATTGTACAAACAAATTCTAGGGTCACCCCTGGTCCACCTTTATGGCGATATCTCGAAACGGCGTCCACCTATGGAACTAAGGATTACTCCCTTTTAAAATACTCATTAATACCTTTAATTTGATATCCCATATCGTACAAACACATTCTAGAGTCACCCCTGGTCCACCTTTATGGCGATATTTCGAAACGGCATCCACCTATAGAACTAAGGCCCACTCCCTTT
>JARSSU010008287.1:0-31923 GCA_029619165.1 Eurosta solidaginis
TTTATCATTCTCATTTATTTATCATCACTAAAGGCATGGGCTCGAAAGTATTATCAAACATTAAGATATTTAATCCATTTTTTAAAACATAAATGATTGTAAAACAAAGGCATCAGAAAACAACGAATGTAAAATAATTTAAAATCTAAATTTGGATTACTTAAAGATTACTTTTTTTTCTGACATTACACTTTTTGAATGTAAAGCTCCTTTCTCAGTTTTAAGGAATTCCGAAAATTAAAAACACTCAATTTTATAATTAAAATGTACAAAAAGCTCAGATTTCACCATCTCAATGCTCAGTCTATTTCGTTCGTCAGACCATAAATTTTTCAATACGCTGAACTGCATAAACATTCTTAATGATATTTTGCAAATTCGGACCGTCCAATTTCGCAAAGAACAAAGTCCAAAGCTAAAATGAAGCAAAGTCTATGGAATTATTGTTTTGAATTTTATTGGACTTAGTTTTCATTTGTAATGGTTGCGCCTTCAAAGCTGGAAGAAGGTCTTTCAATAAGCATATTTCAGAGAATAACTCATCTTCATTTACTTCTGTTAACATAAATTTCACAATTGGTATATCATTTTTAAAAAATAATATCTCTTTCAAAGATAATGGTGAGATTATCTTATAAAAAATATTGGTCGCTGAAGTCAAAACCGTTTTTTAATATGATAGATAGCTCGTTTATATGCCTCACAAGCTTCTTTTTCAATTAAAGTTTGCTCGTCTGTAGTAAGTTTGTTTATATTGTAACGATTCTAATTGCAAATCCTCTTATTTGCCCTTCTGCTAAGTTCGAATCACTAAACAGTTGAATAAATAACTCCAATATTGAATAATGGAAAAATGGCCTTTATTAAAGTACTTCACAATAACACTTATACTCTGCAACTAGCTTTCTTAACAACCAAACTGATTGATAGCTCAAACTCTACTATTGCCCGACAGATTGCGTGCTTAATCAATAACTGCTTGATAGCTCAAATCAAACTGAATTCCAGCGCCTCTACATTTGCTGCCTTTTATACTCTCTGATTTCAACGTTCGTATCTTCTAAGTGCCTCCATTTCCAGAATCTACTAAATGCCATCAGCTCTCAAATTTCTCAGCTTTAACTACAATTGCTCGATTTTATAGCTTCTCTCATTGCATACTTTCAGGAGTATCTCAGATATATGCATGTGTTTGTGCATTGATTCTCCGCTGCTCGTATACGTACATGGTACATATGTGTAGACGCAATTATTGTTTCGTTTATGTAGATACATAATGATTGATCTATGGATGTGCATGATATCACTGTTTAGCATCGTCTTAGAGATAGCAGCACCCCTTAGTTTTGCTAATATTCGTAACGCTGCCCTCCACCTAAGTCTGATCGTCCCGATCAGACAAATATCCCGATCTAAACGCCGCTAGCATCTTCAAATGTACCACTCTTCTAATCCGTGGTTTCTCAGTGGTTTGTATGCGGTAGATGGTATCACTGATCTTCTTCACAACTTTGTACGGGCCCTCCCAATTGCACCGAAATTTGGCTGGAACACCTTTCCGCCGGTTAGGGTTGTTTAACAGTACCAAATCTCCCTCCAAGAAACCTTCCGAATTTTTGTTCTCATTGTACCTGCGTTTCATCTTACTACTCATTGTTATTGATCGTTCCCTCGCGCTCTGTTGTTTGGCCAATGAACTTCTTCGCAGAGCTTGCACTTGACGGATTGACTTTGCATCATCATTATCGTCTGGACGTTTCACAACAGTAGTGCGCGCTGGCTTGAAACCACCCTTGCATTCTTTCTGAAAAATTCTTTCAGTCATTAATTTAGTGCGTCCATTAGGGTTTGCCGATGCCGGTCTTTCTCTCGCAGGTACCTTCGGTTTTGATTTGTTTGGTCCATTCGTTCCATCAACCCTTGCCCGATCTGCTGCCTTTGACTTTTGCGGTTTTTGTCGAATCTCTTTCACCAGCACTCGATTACTGCTGAACCCTTCTTCCAAACTGAAGTCAAGTGGCACATCCTTGTTCTCATAGCGTATGATCTTTCTTGTCATATCGATCCTGATGTCATGGTCACCTAAGAAGTCCACTCCCAATATGACTTCATCAACGATCTCCGCCACAACGAATTTGTGTAGAACCATGACCTTCCCAATTAGGACTTCACATATCACTTCTCCCTGGACTTGGTTATACTCGCCTGTGAACGTACGCAACCTTGCTCCAGGTAATGACTTTATTCTCCTGTTGACTAAATCAGATCGAATCAAGGAATGAGATGCGCCCGTATCTACAGTTAGTACACGCTCCTTGCCATCCACATTCCCTCTGACGGTAAGACTGCATGATTTCCTTCCAATGTGCGACACAGATATCACAGGACATTCAATACCTGGAGCTAGCTCTCGATTTTTCGATCTGGCACGCTCTTGCTCATCACCTCCAGCTTTGCGTTTACAGAAATATGGAACTGTTAGGGTTGGTGTTGCAATAACGCGCAATGTGCCCTGGCTTTCCACACTTAAAGCATTGGACTACATCATTATTCTTCTGCTGCGTACCCTTCAATGCTTCCAAAATTGTGTCTACCCAGTCTGGCCTTTCCACTTCCACGCGATGAGCTCTGTATGCGGACTTACTCAAAAGCGACGCTGTTTCTTGAGTCAGTGCATGGGATACCGTTTCTGCGAATGTAGGTTTTGGGTTTGCATATGTCGCTCGCTTCGTTTCTACGTCCCTTATGCCACTTATAAAACTCTGGATTTTTACCCTCTCGGTTTACTCCACGGGTGCGTCCGCATTTGCCAAATGTGCCAACCTTTCAACATCCGAGGCAAACTCCTGCAAAGTTTCATTCGCTCTTTGGTGACGGTTTTGCAACTCAATTTGGAATATCTGTTTTCTATGCTCACTTCCATAACGTCTCTCGACAGCGGCTATAAATGCTTCATAGCTGTTCCGTTTGTATTCTGGAATAGTCTGTAAGATTTCGGCAGCTGGTTCTTTCAATGCTACGTAGAGTGCAGCAACTTTATCTTCAGCATTCCAGTTGTTCACTGTTGCGGTCTTCTCAAACTGTAGCTTAAAGACCTGGAAAGGAACAGACCCGTCAAAGGATGGTGCTTTTACCTTTCGATTACTCGCTGAAACAGCTGGGCGAGTTATAATATATAATTATATCATAATTTAACTGCTCCATACGACCCTTCAAATCATCGACTTCTGCCTGAAATTGAGCGATTTTTGCATCCTGAGCTTCCAGCTTTGATGTTACCCTTGCTTCCTGTGCTTCTAACTGTGAAGACATTTGTGCCACCTGCAATGATAAGCGCTCCTCTTGTTCTTCCATCTTGGATGTTATGCGTGTCTCCTGCGATTCCAGTTGGGATGCCAATGTAATCTGTGTCGACATTTCTGACATACGCGTTTCTTGTGCTTCAATCTTCGATGTTATTTCTGACGTTTCTGCAGTATTTCCCTCCTGTGCTTCCATCTTGGATGTTATCTGTGTCGACATTTCTGACATACGCGTTTCTTGTGCTTCAATCTTCGATGTTATTTCTGACGTTTCTGCAATATGTGCCTCCTTTGCTTCCATCTTGGATGTTATCTGTGTCGACATTTCTGACATACGCGTTTCTTGTGCTTCAATCTTCGATGTTATGCGTGCCTCCTGCGATTCCAATTGTGATGTATGTTGGTAGATATTTGTGATGACATTTCGGACATTTGTGCCGATATTGCAGCCAATATTCAGTGTGTGTTCGCCATTGTCTGCGGTGTTTCATTTTTCTCTTCAATTTTTGTTGTTGTCTCGTCCCCATCAAGATAAAAGACATACTCGTCCACATCAATTCCTTCTGCTTCCATTGCCTCTCGTAGCCCTGCCTGAAGTTCGAGTTTAACGCAGCTTGTATTCAATCCATGGCTCTCCAACTACTTCTTTAGTTGCTGGATCTTCAAATCACTGAACTTTGCCATGTCCTTGTTGTCCTCTGGAATTTATTCAACAATTCTTCTTCTGA
This sequence comes from Eurosta solidaginis, assembly GCA_029619165.1. Lineage (NCBI taxonomy): Eukaryota > Metazoa > Arthropoda > Insecta > Diptera > Tephritidae > Eurosta > Eurosta solidaginis. The sequence continues at coordinate 4,031 of JARSSU010008287.1, forward strand.
CACCAATTGTAACGATTTTACTTGCAAATCCTCTTATTTGCCCTTCGGCTAAGTTCGAATCACTAAACTGTTGAATAAATAACTCCAATATTGAATAATGGAAAAATTTCCTTTATTGAAGTATTTAACAATAACACTTATACTTTGCAACTAGCTTGCTTAACAACCAAACTGATTGATAGCTCAAATGAAAATCTACTATTGCCCGACAGATTGCGTGCTTAATCAATAATTGCTTGATAGCTCAACTCAAACTGAATTCCAGCGCCTCTACATTTGCTGCCTTTTATACTCTCTGATTTCAATGTTCGCATCTTCTAGGCGCTTCCCTTTCCAGAATCTACTAAATGCCATCAGCTCTTAAATTTCTTAACTGTAACTACAATTGCACGATTTTATAGCTTCTCTCATTGCATACTTTCAGGAGTATCTCAGATATATGCATGTGTTTGTGCATTGATTCTCCGCTGCTCGTATACGTACATGGTACATATGCGTAGACGCAATTATTGTTTCGTTTATGTAGATAAATAATGATTGATCTATGGATGTGCATGATATCACTGTTTAGCATCGTCTTAGAGATAGCAGCACCCCTTAGTTTTGCTAATATTCGTAACAATATTTTGGTAAAATCTCTCTGGCTCTGGAGAGAATCGGGACAGGGAGAAGTATACATCTATATTGGGTCCCAGGCCATATGGGAATAGATGGAAATGAAAAAGTGGATAAACTAGCTAAAACGGGCGCATCCCTTGAAGCTTGCTTCGCAGACGTCCCAATTAGACTGGACGAGATTAAGAGAAGGCGGTAGGTGCACATGATTGACCAAGCGGGAAAGACGTGGGTTCAAGCGCGGGGCTGTAAAGTGTCGACGATTATGTGTAAGTCTTACAACCTTACACTAACATAGTTTCTTCTATCATCAAAAGAGAGGACAGTAGACTCATGACGGGTATTCTGACTGGACACTGTATTCTGGCGTCACATGCCTTTAAGTTAGGTGCAGTGAAATAACTCCCAAATGCAATAACTCCCAACAAAAAAATGAAATAACTCCCAAATATTTTCCACACAAATTGGGACTTATTTCATTATGAAATAGCTCCCAATTCATTGGGAGTTATTTCATTTTTATTGGGACTTACTTCATTGTTTGTAATTCAGGCATTGGGAGTTATTTCATTTTTGTTGGGAGTTATTTCATTTTCTTAAAAATACAATTTTATCAAACTTTGACGTTCTTCTAACAGTTTCTATGGGTCGGCTATACATTAAGGGACCAATTGGTTTTATTCGTAAACCAAAGGGGTTTGAAACTTGAAATTTTGCACATAGGTTCTCAGAGAGTTCCCGAACGAGAATCAGTAAGTAATTTTTAATTGTTATTGACAATTTACTAGTAATTAGTAGTTAAAATTACAATGGTATAACTATCACTTACAAGAATTTTATACATAAGTACACTTTATAATATTTATAAAACCACAATCAGCTATTTTCATTTGTTTAAATTTGCGTGTTATTGTAAAATTTAATCATTTATTTGTTTAAGTTCCGCGAAACAAGCATACAGCCATTTTATCTAATTCACTGCTTGCTTGGTGGTACCAGATGCTTTAAATTGTTCCAACGAATGAACAATTTTTAAATAGTACCAACGAGAAAAATGGACCATTTCATTCAACTCTATTTATTTATTTTACAAAAAAACAGAAAATTTGGAATAAAAAATCGCGCGATGCACAGTAATTCTGCGTAGAACACCTTTCTGCATAAGCGGCCTTCGGTGTGTGGCGGTAGCCACGGTTATACCACACACCCGGACTTGGCATGGCGTAGCCCAGGATTATTTTTTATAAGCGCGGCCGAAGGCCGCTTATGCTGAAAGGTGTTCTATGCAGAATTACTGTGCATCGCGCGATTTTTTATTCCGCCGATTTTTTATTCCGCTACCGCCACACACAACCACGGTTATACAACACACCCGGACTTGGCATGGCGTAGCCCAGGGGTATCTTTATAAGCGCGGCCGAAGGCCGCCTATGCAGAAAGTTGTTCTACGGAGACTTGTTCCTTTTATTTTTACTTTTAATAAATTATGTTACTTTCATAAAAAAAAATGCGATTTTTTAAAATAAATTACGTTTACTTCGACGACACTATTCAAGTTTTCTCGTAATTGTAACTTTTACATATGTACATAATAGTTTGCCGTATTTTTCAAATCGCATTGTAACTGATTATATAGTATAAAGATATCATTTCAAATTTTGATTTGGGATTTATTTAATTTTTTGGACCTTGTTTCATTTGGGAGTTATTTCATTTTTTTTTGGGACTTGTGCTTTCATTATGAAATAACTGGCAAATATTGGGAGTTATTTCATTTATTAAAGTTGGGAGTTATTTCATTTTTATTGGGACTTATTTCATGGGAGTTATTTCATTTGGGAGTTATTTCCCTGCACCTCTAAATTAGGCTTGGTCAGTGATAGCAGATGTAGAAAGTGCGGGTTGGAGGAGGAAACGATCGAGCAAGTTTCTGTTTTCGTGCCCTTCGCTTGCCAGGCTAAGACTCCAGTTATTAGGAGTGATACAGCTGTCAGATCTAGAAGCAGCAACTGGCTGAAGTCCTAGGAAGCTTCTGGTATTTGCCAAGAGGACGGACGGTTCTGGTAACACTACGGACTCATTCAGTCTATGTGAGGTCCTCATGGACCAGCCAGTTCAACCTAACCTAACCTTAAAAATCTTTTCAAAACGGCTACGGCCGTAGTATGATGGTAGCGTTCATCGAAGATCCTGTGTTCACGCCCCGGGAAACGCTACCTCCATAATTTTAGAAGCAAGTTTTTTCAGTTACAAGAAAATGTTTCTGAGCGGGGTCCTAGGCAGTGTTTGGGAACCACTTCGAGTGTATTTCTGCCATTAAAAGCCCTTAGTGAAATCTCATCTGCCTTTCAGATGCCGTTTGGAGTCGGCATAAAAGAAGTAGGTCCTTGGCGTCAAATCTCTTTGGAGGTTATCGCACCTTACATTTTTTTAAATCTTTTCTCTACTCTCTAAGTAAACTTTTTAAGTTAAAGTGACCTTAAAATTTTTCATACAAACACACATACATATCTACACTCAGCTACAAAAGTCATCATCACTCAGATTTTTCCAGTTTTTATTAAGTTTTGCTTCGACCTTCGTTATTTTCGATATTTTTATAAAAATATGTATTATTATATAACAACAACAATCCAAATATACACTTAAGACTTTTTAGAAAATTCCGGATAATTCCGCGAATTTTCATGCAAATTTTTAGCTTCCAGTAAGAATTTTTAGAATTTATCTCTCACTTTGTTTTGGGGGAAACCCTCATTTTTTTGTTGATCTTGATGAGAAAGTTTATGTTTCATGAAAAATTTACGCTTATTATGACCCTAAACAGCCTCTTGGAAAGCATATCTTATTATTCCGTTTTTTCGGGTCGTGTATTGGAAGCTCTAATACAGGTTTTGAAACATTATAAATGTGTCAATTAGGCTAATTCACGACTATTTTTATTAGTTATCTTAGCTGAAAAATACTAAAAGTTTATCCACATTTAAGCAACTCTACACATTGTTCATAAATTACGAGCCCTCGACTTTCAAAGAATTTTTGCTGCATTAACCGAATTTCGGACCGGAGGAAGGTAGGTTCCATCAACTACTAAGAGCTGCCCAAAGAACTATAGGTTGACGTAATTTTACATATTTTTTTATCTTCATGTAGAATTATGTATAGTATAAGTCAGACGGTGCCACAATTCCCAAAATAATGGAGATTTCCTGGCGTGAATGTATTACTGCTGCAGAATAGTGACACATTAACGCGATGTAGGGACTGAAATTCGCGAAGGCCTACATAAATAATTTTTTTTTAAATATTGGTCTTTCTTTCGTTTATTCAAAAGGAACTTTTGTCCAGAAAAAAGATGTGGTATGGCAACCGTCATCATGAAATAGTGACCAAGGCTGCCAGCGAAAAGTACGCAATTCTTTCTTCAAATACCAGAATGGTACATATTTTCTGCTGATTTTACCCGCAGCAAAACAAATGGAAATTGGAAATGAATATATAGCTAAACTATTCATTTCATAAAATATTTCAACCGAAATGCAGATCTTGGGAGGGGGGGGCGGCGATTAGGACGATTTTATAGATTATACATACATAAAGCTACAAATTTTAAAATTTATATGTAATTAAAACAAACTTTTATAATTTTCATAAGTTCCTGATCAGAGCGGGAGGGGGGAGGGGTGGCGATCGCCCTGCCCTTCTCTGGTTTCGCCACTGATCATGCACTCATACAATCACACGCCTATATCGCTCCACCAAATCAACTCCTACACAGATAAGTTTGGTTCATGTCTTGACCGCTCACACTGATGCAGTCACACGCTCATAGCCTTGTACAAACAGACACCCACATACATACCAGAACAAAACAAACACATAGGCGCATGACATTCGTATCTGAATGCAATGCTGCAAGGCTTTTAGCAACATGGTTGACTGCTGATAACCACCTGATGCCAATGCTGAACATTTTACTTCCGCGGCAACAGTGTTTTCGTTATAGGCACAATGTTGTCATTACGCGACGTTGTCAGCATAGTGGTAACATTGTAGCTGACGCCCGAGCCTAGATACAACACACAGATACACGCTACCATTCATTCAAGCCAGTATGGAGACAGGCTGTTGTTACATACATTACTTACGGAGTTATCGAATTCAATATTTATCGGAAGCCGACATCGACTGAGCGCTTTATCCCAATTCAGTCGAACCATCACTACTCTCACAAACTAGCTGTTTTCAATTCGATGAGTGCACTCGTCTTGTAAATATCCCACTGAGCGATGACGCATATAAAAAAGAAAAGCAGACAATAATACATATTGCAGAAACAAATGGGTATTGCTCTAGCAGTATAGAGCAGCTAGTGAGAAAACACCAAACTAAAAAAGATCCACGTGAGAGCAGTTTTTTTCGAAACGGTAGTCGTGGAAGATAAAAATTGTAACGAACCCCGTTAATCGGGTTTATAGCTAGGGTACAACTCAGCGAATGGGTTCACCTATACAATAAAAGGTGTCAGTTACGTTATAAAAATGATGATTTATTTCAATCCTTCTAAAAATCTATATACATATGTATATACGTATGTGGTTATAATACGTTTAATCACCGAGTGTTTTGCACGCCTCGGTGGTATGCCTGGTGAATATACGTAATCGGTGAGCGTTTTTACACAACTCACCGGATCCCTAGTAGAATACGTAATCGGTGAGCGTTTACACAACTCATCGGATCCCTAGTAAAATACGTAGTCGTCGACCGTTTTACACGACTCGACGGTATACCTATCATAAACATCTGAAGTTTGACACCACCAGCTGTTCCGTAGTGGATGTTCAATACAGCCCACTATATACCTCACTCTACGACTTTTAAGCCAAGAGTGCCTTGTTCATGAATTTGCCGCTCCTTTTATACGATTTTTGAGTCGGCTTCCGTTGCTTTACAATAAAAGTTCTTAAAACTAAGATAAGCATACTAAATGTATATTTGTACGCATGTGTGTTCGCTATCGTTTTATAATTCCATTTCTCCTTGTTCGCTTTTACGTAAGTATGTGTTTGTGCATAACTATGTGAGTTCTTACACTCTGCGATAAAAGTTTTCATCTCCTATGTATAATTTAATATGTATTATCATTATATATGTTTGAAAATGTATGTGTCATTGTACATAGTATATTTAATTCCAAATGTATGTACATATATGTATAAGTAAATTAATTTCCTATGTATAAATTATTATAATTCAGTTTATAATTGAAAAGTGTATTTATATATACATATGTATAAGTAAGTTCATTATATATAAATTATTATAATTTCAGTTTATAACTGGAATGTTTATATACATATATGTATAAGTAAATTCATTATATATAAGCTATTATAATTCAGTTTATAATTGAAAAATCCAAATTTGTGGAGGCCCCGAAAGCCTGTAATTTTGGGGTCTTCACAAAATAGGTTTTGGTGTAGCATGACATATGATTCGTGGTCTTTTAATAATGCTAAAAAAAAATATTTAATAAAGTAGATATAAAAAATCACTTCGAAAACGACAACAAAACTCAAATTTTTACTGAATTCAGCCAAGGACAAGTGTGAAAGTCTGGACAAATATGGAATTTACTCTATCACTTGCTCATACAAATATGACGACGGGAAAGAAGTTGGCGCAAAATCGATAGGCCAATCAACACGCACTGTTCGGACCAGGTTCAATGAACACTTGAAATACATAAAAAATATTTAACCCAAAAGTGAAATCGCTGAACACGTCTTATCGAATCAGCACTCGATAAGTTTTGACGACTGCAAATTAATTAAATCTGAATCTGAATGTAAATAGACTGAATATTTTAGAATCGTTACATATTTATGTGTTATAAATACACCTACATATTAGCCTTAAGCATTGAAATGGATACTAGGAATAAGCATAATCATCGATACTAGCATTAAAACTGCCATCTCTTTTATTGTATAAAGTCATTCAACAACACAGCATTACAACAAAGTGGCGACGAGGAAAAAGAATTACACGTGAAGATATCCAATTTTGGCACACATTTTGTCCAACCACTGATACTCGAACCAATACGTTTTAGTTACAATCGAAATTTATTTTGTACATCATTATACGAAATTAAAATGACTCAACCACAGCAAAGTGCTATAATAACCGACAATACGAGGAAGTCAGCATTTTTCCAATTCGAGGAATTTGACAAGGGAAAATACAATGGAGTCGGTCGCAAAAACTCTCGGAAAGCGCGTTTGCCATAAATGAAACCCAGGAAAAGCAAAAATTGCATTTCCTATTACATCACATCGGTTATGCAACGTACAATACACTGCGCGACAAGTTAGCGCCGGCCGAACCTGAAAAGAAAAAATACGACGATATTTGTAAGACACTGGCTGAAATATTTGGGCCAAAGCCGCTAGAAATCGTGGAAAATTATCATTTCCACCTAAGCCGGTATGCATTGCAATTTCGGTACATACCTCGAGACAGCCTTAAGAAATCAACTAGTTTTCGGTTTGAAAAGCAAAGTGATGCGAAATCGGATTTGACACTCGAGAACACATTAAAGACAGCACGTGCAATGGAACTGTCTGAAAAAGGTAATGCCGAAATGAGACATAACCTCAAAGATGTCGGGCACGTATCATTCAAGGAAAAAATAAATCGTGCATCGGGAGGAAATCGGTCGAAGAATACCAATAAAATAAAAACATCAGAAAAGGAATCGAAACAAGTAAGGAAGGTTAAGTTCGGGTGTAACCGAACATTACATACTCAGTTGAGAGCTATGGTGACAACATAAGGGAAAATAACCATGTAGGAAAATGAACCGAGGGAAACCCTGGAATGTGTTCGTATGATATGTGTATCAAATGAAAGGCATTAAAGTGTATTTTATGATGGAGTGGGCCATAGTTCTATAGGTGGACGCCATTTAGGGATATCGCCATAAAGGTGGATCAGGGTTGACTCTAGAATTTGTTTGTACAATATAGGTATCAAATGAAAGGTGTTAAAGAGTATTTTTTGAGGGAGTGGGCCATAGGTGGACGCCATTTATGGATATAGCCATAAAGGTGGATCAGGGTTGAGTCTAGAATGCGTTTATACGATATGGGTATCAAATGAAAGGTGCTAATGAGTATTTTGAAAGGGAGTAATCCTTAGTTCCATAGGTGGACGCCGTTTCGAGATATCGCCATAAAGGTGGACCAGGGGTGACCCTGGAATTTGTTTGTACAATATGGGTATCAAAAGAAAGGTGTTAATGAGTATTTTAAAAGGGAGTAATCCTTAGTTCCATAGGTGGACGCCGTTTCGAGATATCGCCATAAAGGTGGACCAGGGGTGACCCTAGAATTTGTTTGTACAATATGGGTATCAAAAGAAAGGTGTTAATGAGTATTTTAAAAGGGAGTGATGCTTAGTTCCACAGGTGGACGCCGTTTCGAGATATCGCCATAAAGGTGGACCAGGTGTGACCCTAGAATTTGTTTGTACGATATGGGTATCAAATTAAAGGTATTAAGGAGGGTTTTTAAACGGGAGTGGTGGTAGTTGTATAGGTGGTCGCCTTTTCGAGATATGGGTATCAAATGAAAGGTGTTAATGAGTATTTTAAAACGGAGTAATCCTTAGTTCCATAGGTGGACGCCGTTTCGAGATATCGCCATAAAGGTGGACCAGGGGTGACCCTAGAATTTGTTTGTACAATATGGGTATCAAAAGAAAGGTGCTAATGAGTATTTTAAAAGGGAGTAATCTTTAGTTCCATAGGTGGACGCCGTTTCGAGATATCGCCACAAAGGTGGACCAGGGGTGACCCTAGAATTTGTTTGTACAATATGGATATCAAAAGAAAGGTGTTAATGAGTATTTTAAAAGGGAGTGATGCTTAGTTCCACAGGTGGACGCCGTTTCGAGATATCGCCATAAAGGTGGACCAGGTGTGACCCTAGAATTTGTTTGTACGATATGGTTATCAAATTAAAGGTATTAATGAGGGTTTTAAAAGGGAGTGGTGGTAGTTGTATAGGTGGTCGCCTTTTCGAGATATCGCCATAAAGGTGGACCAGGGGTGACTCTAGAATGCGTTTTGTACGATATGGGTATCAAATGAAATGTGTTAATGAGTATTTTAAAAGGGAGTAATCCTTAGTTCCATAGGTGGACGCCGTTTCGAGATATCGCCACAAAGGTGGACCAGGGGTGACCCTAGAATTTGTTTGTACAATATGGGCATCAAACGAATGGTGTTAATGAGTATTTTAAAAGGGAGTGGGCCTTAGTTTATAGGTGGTACGCCGTTTCGAATATCGCCATAAAGGTGGACCAGGGGTGACTCTAGAATGTGTTTGTACGATATGGGTATCAAAGAAAGGTGTTAATGAGTATTTTAAAAGGGTAATCCTTAGTTCCATAGGTGGACGCCGTTTCGAGATATCACCACAAAGGTGGACCAGGGGTGAACCTAGAATTGTTTGTACAATATGGGCATCAAACGAATGGTGTTAATGAGTATTTTAAAAGGGAGTGGGCCTTAGTTCTATAGGTGGACGCCGTTTCGAATATCGCCATAAAGGTGGACCAGGGGTGACCCTAGAATTTGTTTGTACAATATGGGCATCAAACGAATGGTGTTAATGAGTATTTTAAAAGGGAGTGGGCCTTAGTTCTATAGGTGGACGCCGTTTCGAAATATCGCCATAAAGGTGGACCAGGGGTGACTCTAGAATGGGTTTGTACGATATGGGTATCAAATTAAAGGTATTAATGAGAGTTTTTAAAATGGAATCGTGGTTGTTGTATAGGTGTTCGCCTTTCGAGATATCGCCACAAAGGTGGACCAGGGGTGACCCTAGAATTTGTTTTGTACAATATGGGTATCAAAAGAAAGGTGTTAATGAGTATTTTAAAAGGGAGTGATGCTTAGTTCCACAGGTGGACGCCGTTTCGAGATATCGCCATAAAGGTGGACCAGGTGTGACCCTAGAATTTGTTTGTACGATATGGTTATCAAATGAAGGTATTAATGAGTTTTTAAAAGGGAGTGGTGTAGTTTGTATATGTGTGTCGCCTTTTCGAGATATCGCCATAGAAAGGTGGGCCAGGGGTGACTTATCTAGAATGTAGTTTGTACGATATGGGTATCAAAATTAAAGTATTATGACGAGTTTTAACAAGGAAGCATGGTGTGGTTGTTGTATAGTGTTGCGGTCGCCCCATTGTATCGAGATATGCGCCCCTATAAGGTGCGCGCGACCAGGGGTGCCCCTAGAATGATGTTTGCTACACATGTACGAGGTACCAAATTAAAGGTATTAGATGGTAGGAGGTTTTAAAAGTGGAGAGTCGGCCGTGTGTAGTTAGATATGTGAAGCGCTCGTTTTCCAGATATCGACACAAATGTGGACCAGGGTGACCCATGCACACATCTACATATCTTGACTAACGCTAATTATTTATATATGTATACCTGCCAAGATTTAAGGGTTTTTTATTTCGCCTGCAGAACTTTTTCATTTTTTCTACTTACATATGGTAGTATCACAACCATTGTATAAAGCTTTATATAAATGGCTTATATCTTTCGCAGTCATATCAACCAATACAACAATCCTCACTCACCATGTTCACCCTTTTTTCGTATTTGGTATAGAATTATGAAATTGTTTTCATTTTTCGTTATTTTCGATATCGAAAAAGTGCGTGGTCATTGTGGGATTTCGTTCATTTTTCATACCAAGATAAAGTGAGTTGAAGTAAGTACGTGAACTAAGTTCATTAAAGATATGTAAATTTTTGCTCAAGTTATCGTGTTAACGGCCATGCGGAAGGACAGACAAAAGGACTGTGTATAAAAACTGGGGCGTGGCATCAACCGATTTCGCCCGTTTCACAGAAAACAGTTAGCATCATAAAATCTATCCCCTACCAAATTTCAAAAGGAGTGGTAATTTTGTTTGACTTATGGGCGTTAAAAGTATCCTAGACAAATTAAAGAAAAGGGCGGAAGCACGCCCATGAATTTTCTTTTATTTTTGAATTTTGTTGCACTATATCATTACTGGAGTTGTAATGTTGACATAATTTACTTATATACTGAAAAGATATTAAAATTTTGTTAAAATTTTACTTTAAAAATTTTTTTTCTTAAAGTGGCGTGTGGTCCTTCTCCGATTTTGCTAATTTTTATTAGGCGTTAATATAGTAATAGGAGTAACGTCCCTGCCAAATTTCACCATGATATCTTCAACGAATGACAAATTACAGGTTGCAAAATTTTAAATTACCTTCTTTTAAAGTGGGCGGTTGCCACGCCCATGTCCAAAATTTTACTAATTTTCTATTCTGCGTCTTAAATATCAACTCATCTACCAAGTTTCGTCGCTTATCTGTCTTTGGTAATGAATTATCGCACTTTTTCGGTTTTTCGAAATTTTCGATATCGAAAAAGTGGGCGTGGTTTATAGTCCGATATCGTTAATTTTAAACAGCAATCTGAGATGAATGTCAGAAACCTACATACCAAATTTCATCAAGATCTCAAAATTTACTCAAGTTATCGTGTTAAACGGACGGCACGGACATGGCTCAATCAAATTTTTTTTCGATCCTGATATTTTGATATATGGAAGTCTATATCTATCTCGATTCCTTTATATATGTACAACCAACCGTATACAATCAAACTTAATATACTCTGTGAGCTCTGCTCAACTGAGTATAAAAAAGTGTTATCGTTGTGACGGCCGTGGACCGGCCCACTTTGTCGACTATGGTACTATCGCCTATTTCGCGCCCCTGCACGCCCAATTAAAGGGGGGACAAAAAAGGAAGTGATCTACTAAGCCAATGTCATTAGTGCCAATGAGCATGGGCCCAATCAACACCCACGCAAAGGGGTCCCGTTAATGAGTATTTTTTAAAAGGGAAACAGTAAATAAGCACTGGCCTTATTATGCCTTTCAGTTCATATCTGGCACGCCTTTTACAGAGTATCGGGCAATGCCCCATATTCACGTGACCATATCAACAACCCGGTTTGCACACCCCTCGAACGTGGAGGAGACAGGGAACGAGGCGAAGGGTGGGTGACTCAGCGCATGGTGGTGGTGCGAATGCAATAAGCTAATGGGGCAAGGCCCGAGAATCCAAAACGGGGAGTGCATACCAGATAGAGAGGTGCTGCGTATCGTGAACATGTAGAAGTGGAGGAAGTAGTAATCTGCCAAATATTGAAGCCGGGAACCCAAGGATGCTAAGCATTATACACACGAAAACGCAGGAAAAAGTTTGGATATCTACGATGCAAGTAAACTCGTCTGCCTTATAGATTTTGAAAGATGTTGATGCGGGCGCGGCACCAGTCGCACATTATGAGCACACAAAATAAAATATACGCGAATTGTTATTTAATGTGAAGGACTCCAATCCGCACAAGTAACTGTTTCGCCGATTACCGCCAAAATGTGGACAGGCTGATCCAGAGAAAATAATCTGTCGGAAGGATGGTAGAGTTGAGCATCTTGACTAGGCCTCCAATTTATTATATCAATAACAACTACACGATTGCTAATATACAAACGAACAGTATTCCTGCCACTATTAATACGGATGATTGAACCTGTGTCAGCGCTCTTATCCCCTGCATAACCTTTTTTCATTAAACGATTTTCCTTTAGACACCTGCTAGTTTAATATTGGCAAAAAGTTAATAGGATATGCATCACAACCACAATTTTACAAAAGTGCTTTTGTTTCGGTATTTAAAGTTATAGTTTTTGCGCTCTAAAAAAACAATAAAATTTACTCATTAGATTTATCTACCTTTTTTGACGTATATTTTGGGTATAGCAAAATATGGCTTCTTTTTTTTCATTTTGTCGTACATAATTTTAGATATATGAAAAGTCGGGCGTGGTTATATTCTGTGATTTCGGCCATCTTTTAATCCAAGATAAAGTGGGTTATATATCAATTACGTCTTGGGACTAAGTTTAGTAATACGGGTGAACGTCGTACGTCATCGCTTCTGATGCGGAAAATGTATGATCTACGATTGTTTTGTTATAACATTGTCGAATCAAACCGTTGCTAACAAGTTTATTGTAACTTCATATTTTCGTTGTACAGGGCCGAGCGGAAGGACAGACGGTGGACTGTGTATAAAAAACTTGGGGCGTGGCTTCAACCGATTTCACCCATTTTCACAGAAACAGTTATCGTCATAGAGTGCTATGCCTACAAATTCAGAAGGATGAAGTAACCCATATTGCTTCGTTCGACTCTATGGCAATAAAACGTCTTCTAGACATTACTAAAATGAAAATGTGCGGAGCCACGCCCATTTGAAATTTCTGTTTGTTTTGATTTTTGTTGCACCATACCATCATACTGGAGTGAATGTTGACATAAGTTACTTCATATACAGTAAACATATAAATTTTTGTTAAAATTTGACTTTAAAAAAATTTTTTTTAAAAAGTGGCTCGTTCTTCATCCGATTTGCTAATTTTTATTTAGAACATAATATAGTAATAGTAGTAACGTTCCTGCCAAATTTCATGGCTGATATCTTCAGAAGCTTCAACGCAATTACAGCTTGCAAAATTTTAAATTACCTTCTTTTAAAAGCGGGCGGTTGCACGCCAGTGTCCAAAATTTTCCAATTTTCTATTGGTTCATAAGGTCAAACGCACCTACTAAGCTTCATCGCTTTCATCCGTCTTGGCAATGAATATTCAGCACTTTTCGCTTTTCGAAATTTCAGATATCGAAAAAGTGGGGCGTGGGTGTAGTTCTGATTTCGTTCATTGCAGAATAGCAATCTGAGATGAGCACGGCGTCAGGATACCTACATACAAATTTCATCAAGATACCTTCAAATTTACGCAAGTTATCGTGTACCTCCTCTCCCTCTCCCTGCTTTGCTCGGCAGACGGACGGACGGACAGACGGACGGACGGACGGACATGCTCAATTCAAATTTTTTTTCGATACTGATGATTTTGATATATGGAAGACTATATCTATCTCGATTCTTTATACCTCGTCCAACAACCGTTATCCAATCAAAGTTACTATACTCCGTGAGCTCTGCTCAACTGAGTATACAAATCATACTATACATAGCGTCTACAACAGCATTTCTTTAAACGTTTGAGTTTTTTATGATGTAAATAATTGAAGTAAACTATTATTGAAGCTAGGTATCACTGGCTGCTATGAGGTAGTTGAAATAATATCAATTTGTAAAGATTTTCTAACATACTCTTTTTCGCCGTGCTTGTCGTCGTCTCAAAAAACAAACGAAACCTATTCATATATAAGAAACCTATGTTGTACTGTACCTTACACAGCTGTGTCCGGAATAATGAATGATAATGATATAAGATGTCGTGGCTAAATAAAGTTTCGATGGTGATGTGATCGCTCGCATGATACTATTGGAGAATGCATTACGTATATTGAAAATTTTTAGTTATTACTTAATTTTCATTCCAATGGGAATGCCTGAGAAAACAACTTGTCTCTTAAAACTTATCTGACACTATACAATATTACATACATCCACAGATCGTGCGACAAACGGACTTTATTCTGTGCGCGGGAAGTAAAGGATTATCTATCTGTATCATACCCTTGATATGTGGAACAGCTTTATTTTCTGTTGCACCTCATCTTTCCTTTTTGTGAAAGAAATAGCCTATATATACAACTATGATAGAAGCAAGACGGCTCGTTGAAATATACATATGTATTTAAGCGCACTTTTACAAAAATTTACACGCACAGCCTGCAGATTTTGTCTCCTTCTCTCGTTGATACTCTGTACTGTAATGTTTGACAGGCTTCACAGTCAGTAGTAGTTAGATAGAAGTATTAAAGATATGTCAAAGCCCATAATATTGCGTCTCAATTCGGTACTAAGTCTAATATCGATCTTAGTCTAAAACATAGTCTCAGTTAAGTTTGTTTAAAACACTTTACTTCAGTTTCAAATCAACTATAACACTTTAGTCTCATTCTAAATCAAAACTTGAATCTAATTTAGTCACTATGCCAATATAAATCTAAATGTGGTCTCAGTCCAAATACATTTTAGTCTCTCTCTCCTTCAGTATCTCAACAACATCAGAATCAAAGCCTAAACCGTAGTTACATTCAAATATAACTTTTAGTGTCAGCTCACACTCAGTACAACGGCATTCAGAATCATAGCTAAATTGTAGTCTCCATACAATATAAGATAAGCTTTAGCTTTGTCATTAGTGTCAACTCGGCTTTTAAATCTCCTGCTTCAGTACTCAATTTCGTCTATTCATTGTGAGCTAAGTCTCATTGTGAAACATAAGTTTCGGTCAAAGTCCAGTCTTAGTCTTGAATACTGAACTCTACGTTATTAATAAAATTATTTACTTAAAACTCCTGTCTTAAAATTAATAACTCTTAAAATCACGCTGAAAAACACCGTCAAAATTCATATAAAGCAATAGCCGTTACACTAAAGCGTCTGACCACCATTGCAACCATCGTGGTGTGCGGTTCGCTGGTGTCTCCATTCCATACACATATGTTCCCAATCTAGCGTTTTGATGTAGGCAACCTATCGACAGTTTGGTGTGAGATGTTACGACGAGGGCCACACACAGCACCTATGCTACAGCATCACAATACACCCGCACAAGTTTCCGTGTACCATCAAAAACAGAAAAAAGTTCAACCTTGAGACCATTTGTTTTTCTACGCTTACGATGAGTAACAAGGTCGCATCATCACAAAACACAAAACTGACATGTTGTAATACACGCACTTAGTGCGCGATTGTGATTGTGAAAATCATACGTGTGTTGTACTGTCGGGTAACAGTATACAACAATAACTAAAGTAAAATGACTGCAACAACTAATTTAATATTTATTGCATGCCTTGGTGGTTTTGTGTTGCTAGATTGCGCATGCGCTGTGTGATTTTAGCGCGCGGCACCAGCCAAACACAAAACTCAAGCCACCCAATTTTGTAAAGAGCAGAGTGAGAAACACAAAATAAGATAGCATTTAAGAAAACCGCTTGTGGATACTGAAATATTAAAATTTTGAGCGACAAAAAACTAACAACGACATCGATGATGCTGGCTTCAATTGCAGCCAGTCGCTAGCCAAAATAATGGCATTGACGAGTTTTTGTGTGACAGACAGCAAATTGGCAACTATTCGAATGGCCACAATAAAGAACTACTTGTTTCTGAGAATAGTGACTAACAATATTAACCACGTATTACATATGCACCCAAAGTCAATGCGCGGTTAAGTGTACAAGTTTTGTTCAAACCAAACTGCTGCGATTACCTGGAATGATGCTCGATCGTCTCCTCCTCCAACCCGCACTTCCAACATCTGCTATCACTCCAAGCCTTAATTTAAAGGAATGTGACGCCAGAAGGCAGTGTCAGTCAGAATACCCGTCATGAGTCTACAGTCCTCTCTTTTCAATGATAGAATCAACTTTGTTAGTCTAAGGTTGTAAGACCTACACATAATATTCGACACTTTACATCCCGCGCACGAACCCACGCCTTTCCTTCTTGGTCGATCATGTGTACCTCTCGCATTCGCTTAATCTCGTCAGTCTCAATGGGACGTCTACGGAGCAAGCTAGTCATCTGCTTTTTCATTCCCATCTATTCCCATATGCCTGGGACTCGATATAGATGTATGCTTCTCCCTGATCCGATTCTCTCCAAAGCCTGCTTATACTCTAACATGCATTTAGTGCTGTGGTATGCGTGATATACCTTAATTTTTGCTTGACTGTCATTAATATTTCCGCTTGGGAAAACGCTACAGTAATCTGGCAGCTATAGAATCTGTTTATTTCCGGATCAGAATAGTATGCCACAGACCCTATACTTCCACTACTTTTGAACCATCTGTGTACACATGTATCTCTGGTCGACATTTGAGCACCCTTGTGCAACCTCCGCCTCTATTGTGGCCTTAGGATGTCCCTTGAAGCGCAGATAGGGAACAGAGTATGTGTCGTCCTGTAATTGTTTGACGCTATACTAATATGGCCGTATGGTCGGCGTCAAGCTGCCCCGAGCACCGAGCCTGGTTGCAGTTGTTAACGCTAGTGTTTTGCTACCTGGTCTACAGATACAATGTTGTAGATGGCATACTAGGGTTGTTTCAGGATTCGTAATGCTAGGCATGTTAGTCGTGCATAAGATCCCTCACAAATTTTTTGAGGGAGGTTGTTTTTGTTTGGGTCTTTCAATCAAACAAGTACTATATACTATATATACATGAGCGTCAAACACCAAATTTTATGTTGCTTCCCTAGATCGTATAAGAGTTATTAAGGCCTTCCAACGATACTTATAATCAACTAGGAAAACAGAACTTAACAGGGAACATTTTATTCCAATCGAATAAATAATTAGTTACACTCACGAGTTCACGCTCAATTTTGAGTGCTATCTGTATGCACTAATCGTATATGAAGAGTATAGATACAACCATGCACTGCCACCAAACTGAATATCAATTGTGATTTTAATAAGTTATCAACTCTTCTTATATTGATAATGCAAACTGTATATCAAAACGTGGACTAAACTATGTTTACGGGCTCATTGCCGTTTAAGTTAGTCATCATCCTTATGCAGACTAATGGACTGCAACTTTTGCAGTACCAACGAATGGTTGGCCGTTTTGAACAGATAAACGGATTCTATGTTGAGAAGACCACTTTTTATGTGAGAAAATATATATTATCGTGAGTTCACTGTATGATTACAGTTATAATTGTAGCCCAACATGTTGCTACTATTTAAAGTTTTGCACGTATAGATGTATATCTAGCTATAGCCTCTACGATAGCCACATAACCACATGCCACATTGATGAGGCCCTGCGGAGCTTTTAACTTTTTGCAGCCAACGAATTCTGGTTAGGCTGGAGTGCAGTAAATTTTGTTATGAAAATGCACTAAAATACTTTGGTTTGCGGCGCACGCTAGCTGCCACGAGCACTCTACGAACTCGAGACACGCTACTACTGCTCAAATATATCACATACTACATACATCATACATATATGTGTAGATTTAAATATTTGTCTGTATTTAGTTATATTTGTTTAGCGGCGCTCTTACCTCCCACCGACATTTCGCTACACTACATACATATGTTAAATGGTGGTCTGAAAGTTTTTTGTATTTTAACAAAATTAGATGCCTCGAGCATAAAGTGTCAAAATTTGACAAATATGTACATATAAGTGTATTTATTTTTAGTTAAATGCTATGTATTTTCTATATTGAACACATATGTCGTGTGGATATGTATTTATTCATGCCAGGTCACTTATGAGTAGAAGTCTGAATTTGTGAGATTTCGATATTGCAACGCATAATATTGAATGGAAAAAAGGGCGTTTGTCGTGCACTAATGATAGTCATCATGCAGAGGTCATGACTCAACGTTATTAGAGTACGACACATCAATACAAGTTAATGATAAGGACACACGATAACCTCCGAAGAGATTCTAGGCCGAGCTTCTCTTCCAATTTGCGTCGTGCTCCTCTTTATTTTTCCTACAAATTGGCGGGACGGGACCTACTTGTTTTATGCCGACCCTGAACGGCATCTGCGAGGCAGATGAGTTTTCACTGAGAGCTTTTCATGGCAGAAATACACTCGGAGTACTTACCAAACACTGCCGAGGGGCGACCCCGCTTAGAAAAATTGTCTTCTAATTGAAAAACCTTATTTCTAAAATTGTTGATGTTACTTTGCCCGGGGTGTGAACCCAGGCCATTCGGTGTGGTAGGCGGAGCACGCTACCATCACCCCACGGTGGCCACTATAAAATTCAACGCTGTATTATTGAGCTGATATTAAAAGGTTAAGGCACGCTTGACTAGCAGTCTGTTTAATGGAGAAATGCGAAGACTTAAGAGTTTGATAGCCGAATACTTTGGGTATGTAGTTTTTAACATCTTGACTGCAGTTTTCGTAACTGAACTATGCATACCCCATTGTCGAAATGCTTTTTTCTCGCATTCGAAAATCGTGAAGATTTACGATATTTGAACTGTTTTTGTTGAGAATTTTCTGAGCATGTGCAGTTATGTAGCCTAAATCTACTCTTTAGTCTAACAAAGTAAAAGGTCAAATTCCCCAAAAACTCGTGTTGCCATTTGAAATCGAAAGAGGTATTTATTTTCTCCTCCATACGAAAGCCGCATATAGTCTGATTTTTATATAGACGAAATTGGAAACACTCAAACAAAAATTTTTGCATTTCGATATAAACTTCTTTTGATGTTTTGACTATAATTTGTTTCGGCTTCAAGCGCATACTCAAAAATTCAGACTATAACGACATCTACAAGAGAAAGTCAAATTTTCGACAAAGTTGTTCAGCGAATTTCCAGACAAACGTTTGTGTTACAAAAGTCATGTGTGAGTTGTTAGCCATCAATTATCGAAATAAAACGGAAATTTGCTTACGCGTTCGCTTGGATCCAAATTAACTCGAACCAATTACAGTCTGTGTCGTGCAAAACACGTAAGATCAGATAGTGCGCCAGCGACAAATGACGAAAAATTCCTCTAAGAATCTACTTAAAGACTAGACACCTGATCTAATTTGTTGACGCTCGCTCCCGCAACTCACTGCGAGCATCGTCGATCCTAACGATGTAACGATGCGTCGAACAACGAAGCCCAATAGTCGACGAATCGTTTAGACGAGTTATGAGTTTGTCGTCGAAAAGCTACGATCTATTATCAACATGATTTTGATTATTTATGGAAAAGCTACCGATTGTTCTAAAAAAGATTAACCAATCTGTATATATTTACTAGCTGACTTGGACAGACGTGTTCTGCCATTGTCCTCTTTTGTAGTTCTTTAAACAGTGTTCATACCTTCCGAGCATGGAATCGCTAACTTTAATTTTCAGTACCTTGCACGCCTGTGTGTGAGTT
Organism: Eurosta solidaginis; assembly: GCA_029619165.1. Lineage (NCBI taxonomy): Eukaryota > Metazoa > Arthropoda > Insecta > Diptera > Tephritidae > Eurosta > Eurosta solidaginis. Next base: position 23,684 of record JARSSU010008287.1, read on the forward strand.
ACAGCCGGTTAGTTGAACTTACTCGTCAATTTGAATGAAATAATTTGTAATTGTAGAGAGCATACTGTGCTAAACTACTTTAAATATTTGAAAACCACAAACATTTTAGTCCTAAAGAACAATCTCGCATATCAGTGAAATCTGAACGACCATAACGGACACAAATCATTTTATATATATAGATTGAAGATTTATCCAAATTTTTTTTGCTTTAAAGAACAGCCAGTCCGATCGAAATCAAAGGAAGTAAATTATTAAAAAACAGAAGAAACTTTTGAAATCGATCAAACCGTTTTGAGTAATAGCTTAAATATTTTTTAATTGAAATGATCTTGTATCCTTTTAAATAACTTTTTGTCGTACAAATGATCCCTGAATCAGGTCGAGTATAGATAATAGAAAAAAATACAAAGTTAATTGAAATCGGTGTAGCCGTTTTCAGTTTTGAACGACCAACGCACACAAATTCAGTATATATATATCATATATTCATTGAAAAGCATATCTATCTTATTTTTAGAAAAGCTCGCAATAGGTAACAAAAAATGATCGATTGTCATCGGAATATTACGAAACTTGTTCTACTCGATTTATAGATGTTTACCAAGAAAGAATCGAGCAATCTTCGACTCCTAACGATGAACGATGTTCGACAACTGAAGCCTAAATTCGATGAGATGATTATCGAGTGTGTGTCGAACAAGTTGCGATCTACTATGCACGAAAAGATGTTAAATATTGTCCAAAAAGCTATCGTAGAAATTATATCAGATTTATTATCACGAACAGCTTTCATAGGTAATCAAAAAATTATCGAGATGCTCATCGAAATATTCTCCTCCAATTTACAGACTTTTTACCAAAATGTAAATTTTTTTCAAAACGTTATCGATTTGCGATCAGTTGTTATCGGCATGGTATCGAATAGTATAGGTTTGTCCGTCACATGCATGGATAAATACAATACAAGCGAAATTCTTGCCAGCAGACTGTCTGACCGTAACGAGTTTGTCGATGTGTGTGTAAGACACTGAGCGCACAATTCGACGAACCTGATTAGACGACGTTTGTTTGAACAGGGTTTTCTCGTTGCTTGTATCGAAAAGTTATAGGATTATTATCATACAATGATCTTCTGATTATATATCGAAAAGTGATGGATGTTTTTATCAAAACATTGACCAATATTTATAGCATTTATTATTGAAAAGCTGACGATATTTTTGGAAACGCTATCATATAGGTATGTAAATTTATCGACTTGACATCGGAAGGTGTACCATTAAGTCGATCTCATAGAGTTTTACACAAGAAATAATCGATTTCTTATCAAAAATGATATTGATTGATATAAATTGCTATCGGCGTGTTAGATCACTCATCGTTTTTCATTAAACAGACAGAGAGAACGAGCTCTTCTGTCAATTGCCGTTGTTTCATGTCGGATTTGTACCTGCAACTTGCCAAACAGGACGTACTGTGTTTACACGACAACGAACGACATCTGCAAGCAGAGAGGTTTCACTCAAAAGCTTTTCATGGCAGAAATACACTCGAAGTGTGCCAACCACAATAACGATGCATGGCCTACACGCTAGCAACACAACCATCGCGTTCAGCAACAGCGTTCTAGAACAGCTTTTGTTCTATTGAAAAAATTGTTTCTGCATTTTTGATGTTGCGTTGCCGGGACTGAGTCCATGGATCCACGGCGGCGCCGCTCCTATAGATAAAAACAATATGCTCGCGAAGTGATCACATATCTGGCACAACACGGGCAATAACATCTCATGCCGATAAGAAAACCAGGAGAAGTCGATAAACTCTATGATAATAATTCGTGTGAGATGATAAGCCAGATACTAAACAATAGCTGTTGGTATGGGTTTTAGCGCTTGGAATGCCGAGCACGCAATCTTTCAAAAACGCCCTATATAATTGTTCTGTAACAGTTACCTTGACTTTGTGGTCTACTTCCATACCGAGTGCTGATCTCTAATTTAAAAACATTAGGTTTTTTCTAGACGCTATATACCTTTCATCTATCTATCTTATACTCAACAGGAGTAGCTAGAGCCTAATGAGTGAGAGAGACACGGGTGGCAAGAAAATAATCTCCACGTGGATCGCCTCAATTGACAGTAAGTATCCGTTTAGCAAGAATTTCTGTATAGAAACTCAAAACAATTATTGAAACTTTCCCCGAACTGATCCATTGGCATTTTGCAGGGAATTTATCAGAATATGTGGATTTCATTACTTATAAGATATTCAAGAAAATATAAGCAGTTTCTAGGAAAACAGCTTATATGAGGATACCATATATGAGGATACATATATAAACGTGTATATTAGGATGGTTCTTAAAATAAAAATGCATTTTCCGGTTTCACTCCTTCAGCTGGTAGTAATTAGTAAAAAAATATGCGCATAAACTTTCGTCCGATTGGAGAGGTTAAAGAGTTTTAAAGTTTCTCAATTGAAGATCGTAAACTAAAACTTCATTTTATCATTTTCAATAAACAAAAATCATATATTACTACAATTGGCGATATCATATATATAAATAGGTTCCGGCAAGAAACGACTAAATGCTAACGCACAGTGGTTAAAGTTAATATCATATGTATTGAGTCTTCAAGTTCAATCTTAGCTGAATTCTATAAAACACGCCGTTCCAATCGGCAGCCGCCGTGATGTGATAATAGAGTTCTCCGCCTACAAAAATGAAGGTTCTGGGTCAAGTACAGGCCATAGCAGCATAGAACATTTGGAAAAACGTCAAATTACAAAAATGCTTTTCTTAGCGCATTGCGCTCGGTAGTTTTTTGGCAAACACTCCGAATGTATTTCTACCATGAAAAGCTTCTCAGTGAAATCAACTGCCTTTCGGAGTCAGCATAAAAACATAGGTCCCGCCCCACAAATTTTAGGAAAAAATTCAAAGAAGGACGACGTAAATAAGAAGAGAAGCTCGGTCGCAATCTCTTCGGAGTTAAATAGCGCCAAGTATTTACTTATTATTTTTATTTTTTACCTACATGTCACCGGTTGAAGTTGTGAGCCTGGAAATAATCGTTAACTTGATTATAAGGACCACTATGTATATATTGAACAAATAACTATTCTTTCATATGCACCTATTTATACACCTTTTCTCACCCTTTTCCAGCAAAATCAAAATAATAATAACAAACTACAGGACACGTATAATAGAATAAAATAGCAAAAAAAATCGAACACAAATCGCTAAATAGCGACCACTGGACACACACAACCCAAAGACAGACCAAAACGTGGAAACTACGCCTTCATCGTCCATGCACAAGGTGTTGCAGGCACATACCAAACCAATAAGTAAAATATGTATGTTTGTAGATATGTGCGTGGCACATCTCGTTGGGGGCTACCCTTGGATAAATTTTGCTGAATATATGCATGAAAACATTCGCTGGCAGCAGTGGCAGCAGCAATAATGAAGCAGTCGCAGAGTCAGTAACACAGCAAGCAGCAGTCAGAAACAAAAATAATGGAGAAAATGGATATGAACTAAGTGTACATCATCAATATACTACAGGCTGTCACCAAGCTGAGCAGCACAAACAGCAAAAAGGCAGACAAACAGACCGTAGTCGCGCTGAAAACTATGTAGTTTGTAGTAGTATGAGTAGTGAGCGAGTCATCAGGAGTCAGCATTCCCTTGAAGTTATGCAGCTCTAAAGCAGTAAATGCAGCAACAAGCATACATATCTCTTATATCAGCAATCTGTTTTTTTGAGTTGAAACAGCTAGTTAAGCTTTACCTATCGACACAACTCTTACGTACAATGTTGGGATGTTGGAGCAGTCATTTTAGTTCCGGTGATACGTACTAATCACGATAATCAAAAGGGACGCGATGGCGCTCAAATTTCGGGGATGACTCTAACTCTAAATAGTAAGCGCATTTATGAATGCATGAAGCTTGTGTTACTGGTATTGTAATGATTGAGAAGAATGGAAAAAAATGCAATAAGAACAATAACGGCAAAAAAACAACAAAAAAAAAAATGTATGTCAACCGCGTAATAAAACACCTGAGTGTTACTGTGTATACTAGTGAGAATGATAAAGGGATGAAGGGCATCTATTGGCGACATTTATGGACACACACTGTACACCAAAAAATAAATCCGTAGGTTAATTATACTACTCGAACTTTTGCCCTAATTGTATGTGGAAAGCTTTAATGTATTAAGCTTCCTAGCCTTTTATCCATACCACGTAGAGTAGCAGAGTCACGCCACCTAGGATGGGAGAGTCGGCCTTGTCGAGCGACGCATTCACCAGAGAAGTGAAACTAGCCTGCCATAACATCTCACAGCATAACCGCCCCGCGCTCAGTCATGTGCCGGACTAAACGCTTTCCTGCGAGATCCGGCCGGCGATGGCCCCCCTCTCGAACGAGCGCTGGAATACTATCAAGAAACTCCTACTACCGGCTTTACCACAGCATAATATAGTATCCAGGTAGGATCCTCTCTTGCTTATATTAAATGAGTTAGGTGTTTATTAAGCTGTGATAATATCGTTTTGGGAGTAATAAACCCAATTGGCCCGCGTCTTGCGCTCGCTGGGGGTGCGTTCTTCAATCCAGTATTTTCGGGAAAAAAGAAACGCTTTGTTTTGTTTGCCACAGTTACTCTTATTCATTTTCCTGCTTTGTTTTTTGTGTCCTTTTTGTGACCCACACAGAAGGACTCTGGACTTTTGAATGCTGATTTAGAGCAACTCTCTTTCTTGGGATAAGGTACAGTCTAGCCTGTTAATTACCTTTATGTTCCTCACGCTCTGGGGGAACACATACATAACCCAAAACTTTATTTTTAGCACCGAAATTATTTATGGACCCCAGCCAGCGGCCCAGCGCTCCCCAGCCAGAGCAGCAGAGTAGCGCTTTCATTAACTAGTCTAGGAAGTAAAAGTAATTGTGAGTAATTGTTGTATTGGTGTAAGCATATTTTTAAATATTATTTATAAAAGGCCAACCCCACCGCCCGTTTTTCCTACCGTTTTCCCCGTAAGCACGTAAAGCCGTCCGGTCGTAAGGTCCCCGTAATCCCCGTTATCGTTAGGTGCTCTTTGGCTCCTCTTGGCTGTCATCATATTGGAGGGAAGGATACTCCTCGCGAGCAATTAACCCCCCCTTAGTTCCCCTTTTTCCCTTTAGTCATTACTTTCCTACTCCTGCATGCGATTTTTTTCGTTGGAAAATAGAAAATAAATAAAGGGTGGGAAAATTGGAAGGAGAAGGAGGAGGAAAAAGTGTGCTGGAGAAAAAGAAAAATGGGAAAAGGGGGAAAGGAAAAGAAAAAGGGAAATGGAAAGGAAAGGAGGGAAAGCGAAAAAAAAGGAAAACAAAAAAAATATTGCAGGGCAAATGGCAAAACACACCAACAACAACAAATAAACACCAAAAAAAACCACACAAAACAATTAAATAAACCAAACGCACAAAGCAAAACAAACCCACAAAGAAGGTTGAAAGAGAAAAAAAAAGAAAAGTTCTAGACTGAATTACTTGAATTGACTTTTACCGACCTCTTCAGTCAGTCGTCCCACACCACACAAATCGATTATTATTATTTAAATAACATCTATTATATAATCTTTAATAAATCCGTAAAAAAAAAAAAAAACCACTCTCGGTTCTAAATGAGATAAATACGCAGCACATAAATAGCACATACACATTAAATAGACACAAAGCATCCATTTTTGGACAATACCCTTCCTCTGACTCATCTGTACTTACGAAACTATATAAATTCAAAAACAAACGGAAAAAAACAGCAGAAGAGGGCAGAAGCAGGAGATAGCATACCGCCGACACACCGGAAACCGGTTTTTTTTTTTGTTTTTTAACGGAAAAAAAAAACGAGGACGACGAGTACGAAACGACCGAAAGAACGAAGAAACAAAACCGGTTTTTTGTTTCTTGTTTTTGTCTTTTTTTTGTCTAGAAGAAACCAAATTTCACAAGGGATTCATGACGTTGATGAATCGTTCTAATCACTACATTATTTATCCGCCCTCCCTCCTCCTTCCCCTGTCCGGGGGGGGGGGGGAAAATCAAAACACAAAATAAAAATTTACAAACATCCTTTTATTTCTATCCAAGTGATATGGTGTGCGGATTTTTGCTTACTTTATAGTTCCTCGTGATCTTTTCTTTGATTTATTATTATACTCATCAGTGCTTGGCACACAGATTTATATTTTACTTTGGATCTGGATTTTTTTTATCGGTTGGTTTGTTTGTTTTGTTCGTTGTTGTGTTTTTGGTTGGTTGACCACTTTTTTTTTGCAACAGAGGTATAAAAGGAAATCGAGGATTAGATATGGGGGAAATCGAGGGGCGGATGGATTTAGAGTGGGGATTTTTTTTTTAGATAGATTTAGATATATACTTCCATAAATCAAAATCAACCAGTTTCGTCGAAAAAAAAAAAAAAAAAAAAAAAAAAAAAAAAAAAAAAAAAAAAAAAAAAAAAAAAAAAAAAAAAAAAAAAAAAAAAAAAAAAAAAAATCTGATTGTTGAGCATATTTTTTGAGCCCATTTTGAGCCATTCCATATGCTCCGTCCGTCCGTTCTTTTTTCCTCTTCCCCCCTCCCCCCCGTTTTCCCCCCCACGTCCGTGTTCCGTTCTCCCCCCCCGTTCTGCCGTTTGCATGTAGCGATCTGATTGAGCCAGGTCCCCGTCCGTTCCCCCCCCGTACCCGTCCGTTCGTTCTGTCCGTTAACACGATTTATAACGTGAGTAAATATTGAGATATCTTTTCACCCAAAATTTAGTTTTACACGAGCTTTAATCTGGACCCAGAATAGTAGAATTGTAATAGATTGGTATTGGAAAAAAAATCGGATGATAACCACGCCCACTTTTTTATTATAGAGATAACAGTTGGAAAAAACAGAAAACACAAAAAAACCTGGATTATTAGGTTAAATAATACCCCTACAATGTTTGAATTGTCGAAATTTTGCCTTCGCCGTTCGCGCCCCGTTTCGTGTTCGTTGTGGTTCGTCCGTTTCCGTGTGTGTTTTTGTCTTTGCCTCCCGTTTTCGTATGTGGAATTTTCGTGTTTTTTTTACTTTTTGTGGATTTTGTGGACTTGATTGTGTGTCTCGTGTCGTTACGTTTGCGTTTTGTGGAACTGTCGTTTTTTTGTTTAGTTTTTTTCGTGTCGTGTAAAAATGGTATAGAAAGAAATAAAAATATAAAACATAAAAGCGTGTCGATAAAGTGGAAAACTATCAAGTGGAAATAATGAGAATTCTATAGAATAATTGAGCCTGCACGCTAAGGGGCCTCACTATGAGTAAAAATTTTTTGAAAAAGAAAACAGAGAAAGCACTTTTTATTAAAATGCAAAATTTTTAAAATGGCCACATCAATCAAAGCATCTCTTCAAAATTGTGGCGATGTGATTATTTTTATTTTTTGATTTTTTTATTTAATATCAAGATTTTTTAATTAGTAATGATATTAATCGATTTTTGCCTGGAGTTGGGACTGGAGAGGTGATGCATAATTACTAGCATTTTGCAAAAAAAAATAGAAAAAAAGGACCAGAAGCCCAATAGTGTCATGTTCCTTTGGGAGCGAATACGATCACGATTATTTACGATTTATTTACGAAATTTAATTAATATTTTATTAGTGAATATATAAATGCTAGATTATTTATTTTATTGAGTACCGATGTTTGTGTTTATGTAACACCACCCGCACCATATATTAGAATAATTTAGACGGACGATTTATTTTTTTATTAAATTAACGAATACGACCGATACGGATTAAAAAACATTTGATTTTATTAATTTATTTATAGTTAAACCGGGATTTATATAAGGGAAATGAAGAAAAAAATAAGGAGTGCATAGTTGAAAGTTAAGGTTGGGCTTTTTTTTTTGGGTGGGGTTACTTCTCTTGGAGAAATATGTTAGATGGAATTGATTTTTACTGTGACTAGTTTGGTTTACAGGAGCTTGGCTTGGTTGTTGTTACACGAATACCAGTTGGACGTTGAGGTTGACCGTGTGTCCGTTTGAATGTTGCAAAAAAAAAAACAAAAGTATATGGTATTAGAGTGGTAAGATCGGTAGTAGGAAAAAGAAAAAAAGCAAGCACAAAGCCTTCATCAATATTAGTGATTTAGATTAGGGAGGGGGACAAGGATTAAGATATTGTTGT
>JARSSU010008288.1:0-24255 GCA_029619165.1 Eurosta solidaginis
CTTAGTTCTATAGATGGACGCCTTTTCTAGATATTGCGCAGCCACGCCCATTTTGAAGTTTTCTTTTATTTTTGTATTTTGTTGCACCAGATCATTACTGGAGTTGAATGTTGACATAATTTACTTATATACTATAAAGATTTTAAATTTTTTGTTAAAATTTGACTTAAAATTTTTTGTTTTAAAGTGGGCGTGTTCTTCATCGGATTTTTCTAATTTTTATTTAGAACACATATGGTAATAGGAGTAAAGTTCCTGCCAAATTTCATCAAGATATCTTCAACGACTGCCAAATTACAGCTAGCAAAACTTTTAAATTACCTTCTTTTAAAAGTGGGAGGTGCCACGCCCATTGTCCAAAATTTTACAAATTTTCTATTCTGCGTCATATAATCAACCCACCTAGCAAATTTCATCGTTTTAACAGTCTTTGGTAATAAATTATCGCACTTTTTCGGTTTTTCGAAATTTTCGATATCGAAAAAGTGGGCGTGGTTATAGTCCGATTTCGTTCATTTTAAAAAGCGATCTGAGATGAGTGTTCCTGGGCACATACCAAATTTCATTAAGATACCTTAAAATTTACTCAAGCTATAGTATTTGCGGACGGACGGACGGACATGGCTAAATGAATCTCTTTTTTCGCGCAGATCATTTTGATATATAGAAGTCTATATCTATCTCGATTAGTTTATGCCGTTACAGGGTACCGTTTTACGAACAAAGTTAATATACTCTGTGAGCTCTGCTGATCTGAGTATAATAAACAATAACTTTTCCGTCAGATTTTAGGATTAGACACAATAAAAATACTTCTCAATTCGAGCTAGAGTTGCAACACTCGGCCTATTTAAGCTTAAGTTTTCGGGTAAAAGTGGCTGCCAAATTCCAAACACCTAATTAATAAGAACAACAAAACTTCTACAAAAACATATTCTTAGAAATTTCTTATTATAGGAGCTTTATATTTATACCTTTTATGAACATGAAATGGTATATTAACTTTGGTCCGATGTTTGTAAGGTTGAGAAATATAGAAGATAGACTCACCATTAAGTATACCGAATTGATCAAGGCGACGAACTGAGTTGATATAGCCATGTCCGTCTGTCCGTCCGTCTGTCTGTTTGAACGCAAACTAGTCCCTCAAATTTTGAGATATCTCAATGAAATTTGGCACAAGAATGTATTTTGGTATTATATTAGACATTTGCCGATCGTTCATATAAGACGATTTTGGTCATTCCTGCCGCAATTTAGAAAGTATAAACGTGAAACTCGGTGATATATATTCTAATATATCATAGAAGATATCCTGAAAAAATCACTTTGATTGGAGCTATATATAGTTATATCCCATATAACCGATCGTTCAGATAGAAAGATTTTTGGCATTTTCTCCCTTAATTTCCAATATAAAAACGTTAAACTTGGTGATATTTATTCTAATATATAATAGAAGATTTCATGAAAAAATTATTTCGATCGGAGCTATATATAATATTGTAACGAATTTCTCGAATTTCTTGCAAATCCTCTTATTTGCAATCCTCTGCTAAGTTCGAATCACTAAACTGTTGAATAAATAGCTCCAATATTGAATAATGGAAAAATGGCCTTTATTAAAGTACTTCACAATGACACTTATACTTTGCTACTCGCTGGCTTAATAACCAAACTGATTGATAACTCAAATTGAAACTCTACTATTGGCCGCCAGATCGCGTGCTTAATCAATAACTGATTGATTGCTCAACTCAAACTGAATTACATCGCCTCTACATCTGTTGCCTTTTATACCCTTTGGTTTCCTCGTTCGCATTTTTCCAGAATGTACTAGCATTGTCCATGAGCTCTCAAACTTATCAGCTATAACTAAAATTGCACAATTTTATACATCTTTTAGGCGCTTCCAGAATCTACTAGTCCAGTAGCTCTCAAACTTCTCAGATATATGCATGTGTTTACGCATTGACTATCCGCTGCTCGTATTCGTACATGGTACATATGTGTAGACGCAATTATTTATTCGTTTATGTAGATACATAAAGATTGAATTATTGATGTGAATGTTTGTAGTTTACAGTCTCTCGCGCGCACATAGGCGTATAAGTAAATGCATCTGTGTGTGACATCTCTTGGCTGCCTTATATATGTGTATACATGATTTGATTATTGACGTAAATATCGCTTAGCATGGCCTTAGTGATGGTATAGCTTAGTGATGCTAATATCCGTGACACTGCCCTCCACCTAAGTCTGATCGTCCCGATCAGACAAATCTCCCGATCTAACTGCCGCTAGCATCTCCAAATGTACCACTCTTCTAACCGTGGTTTACCCAGTGGTTTTTATGCGGTAGATGGTATCACTGATCTTCTTCACAACTTTGTACGGGCCTTCCCAACTGCACCGAAATTTAGCTGGAACACCTTTCCGCCGGTGAGGGCTGTTTAACAGTACCAAATCTCCCGCCAAGAAACCTTCCGAATTAAAGTTCTTGTCATGCCAGTGTTTCATGTTACTACTCATTACCCTGGGCCGTTCCTTCACACTCTGTTGTTTGGTCAATGAACCACTTCGTAGAGCTTGCGCTGGACGAATTTTCTTTGCATAATCGGTATCGTTCCCACATTTTACAACAGTCGTCCGGCTTGAAACTACCCTTGCATTCTTTCTCGGAAATTCGTTGCTTCGTTTTCCTGCGTCTTTTAGGTTTTGTCAATGCCAGTGTTTCTCTCGCAGGTACTTTTGATTTTGATTTATTTGGCCCATTCGATCTATCAACCTTTACCTTTGAATTTCGTGGCCTTCGTCGAGTATTCTCCACCAGTACCCGATTACTGCTGAACCCTTTTTCCAAACTAAAGTTAAGTGGCACATCTTGGTTCTCATAACGCATCACCCTTCTCTGCATATCGATCTTGATGTCATGGTCAACCAAGAAATCCACTCCCAATATAACTTCATCAACAATCTCCGCCACAACAAATTTGTGTAGAACCATGACCTTCCCAATCAATACTTCACATATCACTTCTCCCTGAACTTGGTTATACTCGCCAGTGACCGTACGCAACTTTGCTCCAGGTAACGGTTTTACTCTCCTGTTGACCAAGTCAGATCGGATCAAGGAATGAGATGCGCCCGTATCTACAGTCAGTACTCGTTCTTTGCCATCCACATTCCCTCTGACGGTAAGACTGCTCGATTTTCTACCAATTTGCGACACAGATATCACAGGGCATTCAATAGCTGGATCTAGCTCTCTACCTCTTACTCGCTCTTGCTCATCTCCTCCAGCTTTGCGTTTATGGCCACCCACATTGTTGGAACTATTAGGACCAAGATCGCAATGACGTGCAATGTGACCTGGGTTGCCGCACTTGAAACATTTAATAACTCCGGCATTCTTCTGTTGAGATCCCTTCAGTGCTTCCAAAATTGTTTCTACCCACTCTGGCCTTTTCACTTCCACTCGATGAGCTTTGTACGCTGGCTTACTCAAAAGTGAGGCTGTTTCCTGAGTCAGTGCATGCGATACCGTTTCAGCAAACGTTAGTTTTGGATTCGCATATGTAGCCCGCTTCGTTTCCACATCTCGTATGCCATTTATGAAGCTCTGGATTTTTACCCTTTCAGTGTATTCCACGGGTGCGTCCGCATTTGCAAGATGAGCCAATCTTTCAATATCTGAAGCAAACTCCTGCAATGTCTCATTTGCTTTTTGGTAGCGGTTTTGCAACTCAATTTGGAATATCTGTTTTCTATGCTCGCTTCCATAACGTCGTTCTACAGCAGCCATCAATGCTTCATAATTGTTCCGCTCTCCTTCGGGAATCGTCTGTAGGATTTCCGCTGCTGGCCCCTTCAATGCCACGAACAGTGCAGCAACTTTATCTTCCGCATTCCAGTTGTTCACTGCTGCGGTCTTCTCAAACTGTAGCTTGAACACCTGGAAAGGAACAGAACCGTCAAAGGATGGTGTTTTTTACCTTTGGATTACTCGCTGAAACTGCTGGACGATTTAGTTGTAACTGCTCGATACGTCCTCTCAAAGCATCCACCTCGGCCTCGATTTTATCCTGTCGACCACTGAAGCCTTCATGAAACTGGGTTAGTTTTTCTTCCATATGCGCTTCCAGTTTAGATGATATACGGACTTCCTGCTCTTCTAGTTGTGTGGAGATCTGAGATGATATCTGTGCTGAAATTTGTGCCGACATTTCTGAAATACGCGTTTCTTGTGCTTCAATCTTTGATGTTATTTCTGACGACATTTCTGCAATATGTGTCTTCTGTTCTTCCAGTTGAGTTTCCATCTTGGATGTTATACGTGTCTCCTGTGATTCTAGTTGTGATGCCATATATGTCTTCTGCTCTTCCAGTTGTGATGACATTTGTGACGACATTGATGCTACTGTCGATGTTTGTGCAGATATTGCAGCCAATATCATGTTCAAGTCTGTGCTCGTAACTGTCTGCGTAACTGTCTCTTCCATTTTTGTTGTTTCCTCGCCATCAAGATGAAAGTCATACTCTTCCACGTCAATTCCTTCTACTTCCATTGCCTCTCGTAGCCGTGCCTGAAGTTCAAGTTTAACGCCGCTTGTATTCAATCCACGGCTCTCCAACTCCCTCTTCAGTTGCTGGATCTTCAATTCACTGAACTTTGCCATGTCCTTGTTGTCCTCTGGAATTTATTCAACAATTCCTCTTCTGACACCAATTGTAACGAATTTCTTGCAAATCCTCTTATTTGCAATCCTCTGCTAAGTTCGAATCACTAAACTGTTGAATAAATAACTCCAATATTGAATAATGGAAAAATGGCCTTTATTAAAGTACTTCACAATGACACTTATACTTTGCTACTCGCTGGCTTAATAACCAAACTGATTGATAACTCAAATTGAACTCTACTATTGGCCGCCAGATCGCGTGCTTAATCAATAACTGATTGATTGCTCAACTCAAACTGAATTACAGCGCCTCTACATCTGTTGCCTTTTATACCCTTTGGTTTCCTCGTTCGCATTTTTCCAGAATGTACTAGCATTGTCCATGAGCTCTCAAACTTCTCAGCTATAACTAAAATTGCACAATTTTATACATCTTTTAGGCGCTTCCAGAATCTACTAGTCCAGTAGCTCTCAAACTTCTCAGATATATGCATGTGTTTGCGCATTGACTCTCCGCTGCTCGTATTCGTACATGGTACATATGTGTAGACGCAATTATTTATTCGTTTATGTAGATACATAAAGATTGAATTATTGATGTGAATGTTTGTAGTTTACAGTCTCTCGCGCGCACATAGGCGTATAAGTAAATGCATCTGTGTGTGACATCTCTTGGCTGCCTTATATATGTGTATACATGATTTGATTATTGACGTAAATATCGCTTAGCATGGCCTTAGTGATGGTATAGCTTAGTGATGCTAATATCCGTGACAATATATATCCCATACAACCGATCGTTCAGATAGAAAGATTTTGGCATGTTCTCCCTTAATTTCCAATATAAAACGTTTAAACTTGGTGATATTATTCTAATATATCATAGAAGATTTCCTGAAAAAATAACTTGATCGGAGCTATATGTATATAGTATATACCTATCCATACACCGATCGTTCAGATAGTAAGATTTTTGCCCTTTCTCCTTAGTTCCAAAATAAAAACATGAAACTGGTTATATATATTCTAATATATCATAGAAGATTTCATGAAAAAATCACTTCGATCGGAGCTATATATAATATATATCCCATACAACGATCGTTCAGATAGAAAGCTTTTTGGCATTTTCTCCCTAATTCCAATATAAACCGTTAACTTGGTGATTTCATTATAATATGTCAGTGAAGATTTCGGAAACAAAATAACTTGATCGGAGCTGATATGTATATAGTATCTACCTATCCCATACAACCGAGCGTTCAGATAGTAGGATTTTTGGCCATCTCTCCTTAGTTTCCAAAATAAAAGCGTGAAACTTGGTGAGTATATATCTAGATATATCATCACAAGATTTCATGAAAAAATCACTTCGAGCGGAGCTATATTAGACATACTATCCGCATACAAACCGACGGTCAGCTAGAAAGAATTTATTCTAATATGTCATTGAAGATTTCCTGAAAAAATAACTTTGATCGGAGCTATATGTATATGTATATACCTATCCATACAACCGATCGTCAGATAGTAGGATTTTTGGCCATTTCTCCTTAGTTTCCAAAATAAAAACGTTGAAACTTGGTGATATATTCTAATATATCATAGAAGATTTCATGAAAAAATCACTTCGATCGGAGCTATATATAATATATATCCCATACAACTGATCGTTCAGATAGAAAGCTTTTTGGCATTTTCTCCTTTAATTTCCCAATATAAAACCGTAAACTTGGTGATATTATTCTAATATGTCATGAAGATTTCCTGAAAAAATAACTTTGATCGGAGCTATATGTATATAGTATATACCATCCCATACAACCGATCGTTCAGATAGTAGATTTTTGGCCATTTCTCCCTTAGTTCCAAAATAAAAACGTGAAACTTGGTGAATATTCTAATATATCATAGAAGATTTCCTGTAAAAATCATTTCGATCGGAGCTATATATAGTATATATCCCATACAACCGATCGTTCAGATAAGGGGGTTTTTTGCCATTTTTTATTTTAGATTTATCTTAAAAATCGTTTAGGTATGTACATCTGGTTCTCTATATATTTCTTATCTTATACATCCGATTATTTGGAGATTACGAACGGGATAAGATTATTGTTCAGCCGCATTCATGAAAGGTATGGAGTCTTCGGCACAGCCGAAGACAGTCCCGTCCTTACTTGTTTTATGATGTTTACAAAGCGTGCAGTTAATTAGTTTTATTTGTTTTCAAACTGCTAATATGTTCTACCGTACACTGTCACAAATCGAGTGTTGGGAGCAGTGTAATAAATTTGAATCAATAACACTTCTCGAACTTAAGTGGGCTGACATAATCAAGATCTTGTTCTAAGTGTTAACGAGGCCTTAGTATAAATGTCTGTTCATGTTGTTGTTGTTGTTGTTTTAACGATAAAGACACTGCCCGAAGGCTTTGGGGAGTGTTATCGATGTTGATGGTCCTTCGCCGGATATAGATCCGGCACGTTCTGTTAAGAAAGCAGCAGTAAGGTGGTAGCCCGACCATCTCGGGAACGATTAATATGACTACATTAAACATTCTAGGCCACCCCTTCCCTCCCCATCACATAGTTCCATGATCAACTTGGGGTCGCCAGAGCCTCGCCTGCTAAATATGTGTATGATACACATAACAGGGTTCTCCTCGCGTATTGGGTTGCAGAAGCTTTGAAGCTATAAAGCTTTGTATTGCGCTTATCAACCCCTTGAATCCCAAATGTCCGTTCATCTTACACATATTCGTAAAACGGAACGAGTTTGATACTGCTTCTATAGGAATATAGAAATTTAGTTTAAATTGCTTCAAATAAAACATCCTTACTCCTAGGGTTTGAATGAATGAAATCAAATTAAAAAATAAAAATTATTCATCATTTTAAATTTTCTGATTGATGAATAAAAAGTTATTTTTTATTCAAGCAATTCTTGAATAATGAATAAAATTTTCTCATTATTCAAAATATTCTAATGATGATAACCGCTCATTCTTATTTTTGTAAATTTTGAGTAAAGAGTTGAGTTATTATTCATTATTTAAAAAATA
Source organism: Eurosta solidaginis (assembly GCA_029619165.1). Taxonomy (NCBI): domain Eukaryota; kingdom Metazoa; phylum Arthropoda; class Insecta; order Diptera; family Tephritidae; genus Eurosta; species Eurosta solidaginis. The sequence continues at coordinate 7,747 of JARSSU010008288.1, forward strand.
TGTAATAACAATAAAATTTCAATTTTTATTCAGTTATTCAAAATAAAAAAATAAACCCTCGAGATGCTCTGAAAATATATCCATATGCGTAACCAGTTTGGCGTGTAGTTTCTGATGCTTCTTAGGGTAATATTGATATGATTTTGGTGAGTATTCCCGGGTTTTTGTGGTAATTTCAGGGTAATTTTGGGACTCCCACGGGGTCCTCCCGCGACGTTTTGGGGACTCCCTCGGGGTACTCCCGGGGTCATTTGGTGGTCATTTCAGGATGGTTTTGGGGATTCTCTCGGGACATTCCGGGATGGTTTTAGGAACTCCTTCGGGGTCAATTGGGGGTAGTTCCGGGATCGTTTGGATACTTTCCTCGGGGTCATTTGGGCGTCATTCCGAGATTGTTTTGGGGACACCCTCGGGATCCTCCCGGGTCTTTTAGGGGTCGTTCCGGGATGTTTTTGAGGAGTCCCTCGGGGTCATCGCGGGGTCTGCTAGGTGTCGTTCCAGATCTTTTTGGGGACTCTCGGTATCATTTCGGGGTTATTCCGGGATGGCTTTGGGGACTCCTCGGGGTCCTCGGGTCATTTGGGGGTCGTTTGCGGATCTTTTTGGGGATTCCCTCGGGGTCAATTGAAAATATCGGGTGGCACGCCAAGACGTTGTCATGAAATCGTCTCTCTATATTATACTATGTTTTCCCCCTCCGTCATTGCCTCTATATTTTACTCTTCACTACCTTGCTCTGCCTTTTCCCTTTTACCTCTTTATGAGTGCGTCTTTCCCTGTATTTTTTTTTCTGTTCTTATTTACCTCATTCAGTTAAAATTTTTTTTATCTATGTATATTTTTTTCCTCACTCTCTTCTCCCTTCTGTGAGTTTTTTCTCAAATCGGCGATGGTTACTCGGAAATGTTTCTGAATTTCATCAGCTAGCTTGACGATGAGTTTAGGTGATGAGTTTTGAACTCGAAATTGCCTACATTCATACTGGTATTAGGAAAAATTATAAAAAGCCAATTATACTTGCATAGCATAGCAGCACACAGCAACATTCCTCTCACAAACAATACCCGTTCAATGGGCTTTGCGTGTACTTGGTTAGACTACGCAGTGCATTGCATTGCATTGCATTCTGTTGAAGTTTGATTTCCATGTATGCCATATGCGCGCGAACCTCTCACTCTTCGTGCTGTTAACATTGTTATTGCAAAGAGTGGAAAAATGAGCATCACTATCAGAGTAGCACGTATTGCTTGTTTGTGTTTATGTATACTAACTTTATTTGTGTGTGTGTTTGCCCTTGTTAGCGATGATCGATGTAGGCTACATAAAGTATAATCAGGTCTATGTTTCGCATGCTATGTACTGCTATGTCATGCCATGCACTGTAAGTATAATTAGACCTTAAGCGTGCGGCAGGTCATTCATATGGTTCTCGCTGTGTGCAAATTTTGTAATTTTTTTCTAATGTCGGTACAATATCTTAACATACGGTTTCGTTTTAAAGATTTTTTGAAAATTTAACTTTCACACCACCACCTGTGGAATTAAAAACATGTTAGGCAAAAAATGTTTAAAAAGTTCAACCCTGATCCAGTGCATCGATGGCCAAATACCATTCTTACGGCCCTTTTCCTCTCTTAGTTTCTCCCATTTATGCGGTTTTGAATCAATACTCGAGGCCACGAAAAACAAATGCTGTAAATTGGAGGTAAATAAAAAAAATCAAGAGCTTAATTGCAAACTCACCAGTTCAATATAGACATTAAGAAAAACTGGCAACCATAACTGTTTTTTTGTATTAACGGCAGCAGCTGCATCTCCAGCAATAAAATTCAATTAAAGCACGAAATGCAAAAATTCTACCTGGAGACAACATTCCAACCTAAAAAAGTAAGCTTCATACATTCCTTCAACCAAAATCACTGTTTTTAACCCAAGCAACCAAAAATAGTACAAGCACAAACAGAAAAGAATGCCAACAACAAAATTAAACCAGACAATGAATGAATGTGTCGGAATTCGAAAAATTTCAAAAGAACTAACAACTGTTGAATGTGAATCCATATGACCAGCCAGCAGAAATACGAATACATTTACATACTCGCATATTGAGACAGTTACACAAAAGCTGAACAGCAAACAAGCGGATTCGAACAGATGAAAGTGTCAGGCAATTGAGGCGTAAATTTTGTAAACTTCGGCACTCAGTGCTGAACGATTTTAATTGAAGTTTTCATTTCATTTAACCTTGAAGGCCATTCTTATTTTTTGCGTTGTTTTGTTCCTTTTCATTATGGCCAGAATGTTCAACAGAAAGTGCTACAGTGCTGAAGGCAAAAAGGGGAAAGTGGCAAAAGCTGATTTCTAGAGAATTACTACAAGTCTTAAGGGAGTACAACAAAATTGCATTTTTTAAGATCTCCTTAATTAATAAAATTCGTAGTAGAGTATTCGGATCATTAGTTCAAGAAAGGTTTGAACTCGTAAATATGTTACAAGCAAATGTCACAATTTTACGGCAACAAACAATTTTTTCTAATTTTTGACAGTTTTTTTTGTAGTGTACTGCCCCAAAAGGGAAATAAATGCTCAACCCCGTCAAAAAATGTACGCCCGTAAGAAGTTATACTTTTTGGCATCATTAAAAATTATCGTAAGTACTAAACTTCAGCCAAATCGAACTGTGAATGGAATTTGCTCAAATAGATCGGTCCCTGGTCCACTTCCCGGGAAGAAGCTTCACAGAAACGCACTCCGGGGTTGCTGTGGAAAACGTTTTAAAAAGAAAATACAAACATACAAACATCCATACAGTTTATAAATGCACTCCCGGAGCTAAGTAGCTCTAGAGAATACTGGCCTTTTTCACCACTCGATCTTATTCAACATGTATATATATGACGCATAATATCATGTGGTGGAATTCCCTCTCAAAGCAAGTTTGCTCGTACAGCGAACATACAAACGTAATGCATTTCCACCTTATAATTTGGTGTCACATCTTAAAATAAAAATGAGCATAAAATTTTAAATCAGAAAGTTACTTTAGCATCTTGAGATTAATGCTTTGTTTTTCTAGAATTTAATTACTTTTTTGTTTTAATTTTAATGAGCTCAAGGCCGGCTTTAAATAAAACAAATGAATATGTTTTGTTTTAATTTATTTTCAATCAATATTTCGAGTTCAGTCTGAATTCAAGATTAGGAGTTCTTCAACTGTGAATAGAAAACAGTCTTGTGAAGATGGAGACTCGGGCTATTAGCGAGCTTTGGGCAATTTTGGTCGTAGTGCTTTTGTTTAGCTTTATTTTATTAGAAATAATTTGTTAAATAAACGATTGTGAGCACACAAAGAAATCTATTAGTACTATGGCACTATTGTGAATATTTGCACTGCATTATCGGAAGTTGCTATTGTACGCTAGATGGCAGCGCAAGCTGTAAGTTTTTAATTGATTGACGGCAGTTGCTATTATACTAGATATTCTAGATGGCAGCGCTGTAAGTTAATGGAACAGTTGATTTCTGTTGATATTTGATAAGAGACTTTTATATTGGTTGCGCAAGACGCGCACGGGTCAGGCTGGTTTTATGTAATACAAAATGTATGGCTACAAACGTTTTACTGCCACTCTGTAGTTCATCTAATACGGATCTCATATTTAGTTTCGTGGTTTGTAGGTGGGGCAACACTGTTTTAAATATCAACAGCTTTGTTTATTTATGTCAGCCTGTACTTGCTTTTTTAAATTTTTGTAATTTTTTTTCAATTCTGACGGAAATCTATGAGGCATGCCTAAGATCCACTCAAATTCACAAAGATCGGCCGAAGCTAAGATAAGTAGATAGTAGTCATATCCAAATGTGAAAAGGGTTGGAACATCAGAAATATTCTGCAGATTCACAACCTGTCCAGCGCTCAGCACGAATTCACCACGGGCAAATACAAATTGACAGCCCTCCACGCTATCACCATAAATATAGAAAGAGGATTGCTTTGACGCTGTTCTCTTTAGTTGTCTTAATGAGAATAATGGGAGCATTTACCAAAGCCTAGCAGCAAGCCGTAATCGACTCCCTACTGAATTTAAAAACTGATCTGTCACTTGTAGAGTTCGTAAAGCAACTTCTAACTAAAACGACTCTCCAAGTATTGATATTTTTCTTATATCCTACTAATGTGGAACTCAACAGTGAACACGTTACTAATGCAACTAAAAATATCTATCTCGAGTCAACAGATTTTTCCTTGTAAGCCCAGAGAGGCGCAAATGGGATGATGTCTCTGCTTTAGGCCCCGAAGTCATTGTCATAGCAATGTAGGCAATGGTATCTCTGCAGAGAACTTTTTACTCTAAGTTAGTGTAGAGGTGCCGAGCCATTGTAGCCGTAAAATAGGCTGCCCTACAATGCAGCAAAACTTCAACAAAGGTAGGGTTGCACTGCCGACGGTCGCTAAAGGAACTGTTCTCTCAGTAAGTCATACCAGTAAAGTGGATGCCAGGTAACAGCGGTGTACCTGGAAATTGCGCTGGCGGCGAAGTAGTGAGGGAGGTAACTGCACAGATGACGAGTGGAATTGCTCCTCCTCTAGCTGCGCAAACATACTGTCTGTCTCTCTTTACTCACCACGAAAGCTAATGTTGCTTCGCATAAATGAGAATCGAAAAAAGGTTCCTAATTAAGGGTGGGAGTGAAATGCTTGAATTAAAAGTTGACGCCTAAAAGTAAGCCGTATGTATTCTTCAAACTTGGTTGGGATATCAATTTTCTTCCACCGATTGTACAATTCAGCTGCACTAGTTTGCATTAAGCTGACTGTCTGTGTCGTCAATAGTTGTGTGCTTGTGATAGCACATCTGACGAGATTCCTGCTGCTGTCTGCCAATTTGCATCAACTCGCATTTTACATGGATTTCTTAAAATATGTAATTTGTTTCTTATGGCAATTTAATCAAATTTTCAAATTTATATGCAACTCCTCGACACGTGACCAAGAATTGCGGTATAAAATAAATCTTTCGTAGCTAAATTTAGAAAAGGTAAAATTTTATATCCTCTGTTTTTATCACAAGCAAAATTTTCGTAAGAACGTTCATTCAAAAGCATGCCTTCAGGCGTTGGATATATAAATATTATGAACCTGCATATGTATTGCAACGAATACTAGCATCACTAAGCTGATACTAACTAAATAATCACCCAACAAAACATGAAGCAGCCACTCGTATATACATGAACACATCAATCATCATTTACACACATATATAAAAGGCAACGAAGAGATAACACAAAACAGATATAGTCATCAGCAGAAGTTGTTACTCACACATACACACGCATATATGTAGCTCAATTACCAAGCAGGAGATAAATCAGTTCTAGAAGGCGAAACGTCTAGACTTTAGCAGAAATATGCGAATGAAGCAACGGAGAGTATAAAAGCAGCGCAAGCTGAGTAATCAGTAATCAGTTTGATTTAAACACGCTATCAGTTGCGAAGTGAAGTATAATTGTACTACTCCCAAAGCAGTCTAATAAAGACCATTTTGCAATACAGAATATTGTAGTAAATTCGTTACTGTATTTATTATGCCTCGATTTACACATTTTAATAAAATGTGTGTACATTTTACTTACATATTTACATATTAACGCACTCGACACCGCATGTGCCCTCATTTAATTTCCAACTAAGGTCAACAAATTACCACAAGAGAAAGCTTGAAAAATAATAAAAGAAAACCAACGCAAGTAATCAAAAATATGCAAAAATCACATAGAATAAATAAAAGCACACACATTTATAATATATATTACAGCAAATGCAGTTGTATACTTTTAGGCGCCCATAGCAGTCAATCGCTGCTTATTGCATACGCAAACATAACTTGGCATATATGAACTCGTACGAGCTCAATGCTAAAATTTATTAGCACAAACAATCCGTGGGAAACGGAACAACAAAAATATTTTGCGTTCTGTGCACTTGGGTATTTAATTATCTATATACTAACTATTAGGGTATTCACTTTTTCGTGGCAAAGTTTAATATTTTGTTAACCAATATTTTATTAAAATAAATGTATCATATATAAGCAACCTCAGATATACCTATACTATGGAAATTACTTTAGCGGGGTATGTGGATGTATAGACTTTGTAAACTGTAAACTTAAAAAAAATAAATAAAAAAATTAGGGCATTTTCAAATTCTTCGTATGCCCTGGGTTCAAACCCCAGGCAAAGCAACATCAAAATTTTAGAAATAAGGTTTTTCAGTTAGAAGACAATTTTTCTAAGCGGGGTCGCCCCTCGGCAGTGTCTGGCAAGCGCTCCGGGTGTATTTCTGCACGACGCAAATTGGAAGAGAAGCTCGGCCTTAGATCTCTTCGGAGGTTATGGCGCCTTACATTTATTTTTTATTTATTTTAATACATATATTAAACTGCCGCAAGGCTGGTATAACTTCATGGTTACTGCTATTTTTACCTTGCTTATTTTGGCAATATTTAAAACTGGCTCTCTGTTTGTGCTTGGCATTCACACTAGTATTGCGGTAGTCTGCAACTAGTTCCTTTAATTACAGGTTATGTAGAACTTGTATTATTTCAGATACATGTATGTATATGTGAGTGTGTGGCTGCTTTGTATGAGTTAGTGCGTTCGACAGCTGCTGAGTGGCTTATTAAAATGCGATTTGACAGCTACTAACACAGTTACTCCCATTCATATACGATCTGTTGCAGTTTTGCGTGCACTTTCTTTTATTGTACATTTGCATATATAGACATTACAGTAGAACATTTGCAATAGAAATGTTAGCAGGTAAAGTATACGCATTTGCTGACACGAACATTGCTATAGAGAACATACATAAATGTGGGGCTTTCCACGTCAAGTGTTCGCACTGGAAAATTTTCATATCTCCAAAGTCCAACATAGTTTGTGCAAATGTTGTCAATGTAGAGTGCATTACATGCGCACAAGGAGTGACCGAAATATGAACGTATTGCGATGATAAAAGGTGTAGAAAATTGAATTATTTTTGTCCTTGCGATTTTATTTTCAATAAATTTTTAGGCAACTTACATTCATATTTCGGTCACTCCTTTTGCACAGGTTAATGTACCCTACAATGACAACATTTCCACCAACTTTGGTGGATTTTGGAGATGTCAAGTTTTTCCAGCGGGATCACTCGACGTGAAACGCCCCACATGTATAATGAAATTCACATGGGTACGAATTTATATGCTAATGTTATTGAAGTCATGACTTCCAGTCATATGAATTCGTAGATATTAATACATATGTGTACTTTCATATGTGTGTGTCTGCTATGCCACCTAAGGTTCTAATGCCTGTCTGCCACATTGCCCAATACCACAGTCCACAAACCACAATCCATTTTCACATAAGAATTTTAAGTTAAATGTGGTAATCTATATACTGTTGGCGGCTGGTGCTTTGAGATTGCTGTCTTTGATTTTTAATGCGATTTATTTTTCAATATTTTTGTCATAAAGTGCAGTTTCAGTTATGCACATATTCCAGCGGCGTATCGTGCTCTATTATTGAATGGAAATTGCGTCTTGTTAACGCTGATATGATATCTACCTGCGTTGCTAAGAATATCTATGTACCAAACAGTGTCAATCGGAACTGTCAGTGTTGAAATGTTTATAGAAAAAACTTGTTTCAAAGTCGAAAACTAAATAGTTATGAAGCACATTTATGCACTATTCTTTGTTGTTTCCAATTAACACCAAAAACTAACACAACTTGCTGTTTCATGAGTATTTTACATACACTGAAAGAAAAAGACTGGTAAAATCAACCGAAATACGGGTGAATTCAACCGAAATTTCTGTCAATTTTTATCCATCGCAATAAGATGTTGAATCAACCGCGCACAAATCGTTGATTCGTAATTGACCGTTTTAGTAGTCAAATGAACAAAAAAAGTTGTTGCGACAGCTTTGTACGAAAGTACCTATGTTGCCATTTACATAAATAAATAAATAAATGTAAGGCGCGATAACCTCCGGAGAGATTTTAGGCCGAGCTCCTCTTCCAATTTGCGTCGTTCTTTTTTTTTAAATTTTTCCTACAAATTGGCGGGGCGGGACCTACTTGTTTTATGCCGACTCCGAACGGCATCTGCGAGGCAGATGAGTTTTCACTGAGAGCTTTTCATGGCATATATACACACTCGGAGTGCTTGCCAAACACTGCCGAGGGGCGACCCCGCTTAGAAAAACTTTCTTCTAATTGAAAAACCTTATTCCTAAAATTTTGATGTTGCTTTGCCCGGGGCGTGAACCAAGGGCACCGTCATAAGTACAAAGTAGAGAGCGCAGTGAGCGTAAAATTCTCTTTGAAAGTTGCTCATGTATTGACTGTTGGTGGCTGTTGAAATGACCAGTGATATCAGTTGTGTTAACAGAAAAATCAGTTAGATTGATTAGGAATCTGTCAATTTTACAGAATTTTGTTAACTTAAGAGCGAAAATTTCTCTTCTGTTGAAATGACTAAACTAATTTGTTCGCTTGACAAAGAACTCGGTCGAATTAACCATAATTCGATCAATTTCACCGAATCTCCGTTAAGTCAAGAACAACAGAACCGATTTGTTGATTTTACTAACACCATTTCTTTCAGTGTAACAATTCAAAATAACTTAAAATAAAAAGCTTGCATCAGATTTTATCTTAAGCAATTTTCTTTATAAATTTTGTTTTCTTAAAAGCTTAAATTCTTTTAAAATTTTTAATTCGCTTTTTATTTTAAATAAGATTTTATATATTCAAATTTATTTTGGTTAGATTTGTAACTAATTTTCAATTTGTTCGGATTTTGAATTTTAACGAAAACCTTTTTGCGATTAGTTTGCATAGTTTTAGTTAAAATATTGAAAACTAAGAAAAAGAATTTCATTAACGAAATTCAATCAAAATTTCCACTGCTACCTAAATAAAATCGCTGGCATTTTTATTGCCTAATAGACGACAATATGTCACGTTTAATAAAAAAAATGGTTGTACAAGTTGAGGCTGATCACTGCAGCGTCTTCCAAGCGGAAATTGGGGCGATTAAGGATACGGTGGATGAAATGTTAACGAGGTCTACTCGGATATCCGAGCGGCTATCAAGTCCTTGCGTTCAACTAAAGTGTGATCAAGGGTGGCGTGGGAGTGACTGACCTCGCTTGCAATTGTATCGAACTATTTTACGATTAAGTTTATCTGGGTCCCGGGCCATAGTGATGTCCCGGGCAACTGTTAAGCGGATCTGTTAGCCCGCATCGGTACAACTGTACATGATGGAGATGGCTATAGGGATTTCGAGATTCCGCTGGTCACCTGTGCTATTTCCTGCATAGGTGGGCCCCGAGTAGAAATATACGCCGCCGATAAACGCCGCCGCCGATTTTGGTCGTTTTTCGCACGCCGCCGCTGAATGTCAAAAATATATGCGCGGCGGCGGCGTCCGGCGCGTTACTATATTTTCTACTCGTTTAAGACTGTTTAGGCGATTTATTTTTCATGTCGAAAATTGGTCGAATATGGTCGAAAGTCGTATCAACGGATGCGCACCACTGCCAGTTATAAGAAACTAATTGCGAAAATTAACTCTTTCTAACTGTTCAAAAGTTATTTAAAAAAACAGGCGTTTTCGATGTAAGCTAAACACGGACTTTGCATCACCCAATTCACCAAGTTATTAAAACAAAACACTAAAATAAAGGTTATATAATAAATTTATATGCTCACTTTGCATATTTTTTTCAAAAAGTTAATATTGAACAATGAATTCAAATAAAATGACCCAAGGCGAACATGTTTTCAAATTGTCCTCAAGTTGTTAAAAAAGCAAAATACCTAAAAAAGGTGCCGATTTTTTAAAAATTGTATATTGCGATTGGCTGAAAGAATAAGCGAAATCAGTGATGCAAAATCCTTTAGTAGGTTCTAGGGGCATAAACACTCCTTTGAAATGATTCACAATTTTATGATTTCACACTTCATCATACTTAAGTTGAGGATATAGTATGTATGTATGTAAGTATGAGAAGGGTTTGAAAAATCACTTGGGCTTACATTCAAACATCTGTTGTGTTAATGTAAATTTTGATTTTCACACTTCATCCTTTAACACCCAAGTCTCCCGGTTTGACATTTCCTAAAGTTGGCGGGCCTATCCAAAACTAGTCCGTTGGAGTGAATCACATTGATTATATCCTATCAACCAAGTTTAAATATCACCTACACGTTACGGCTCCTTTTACAAATGTGAATACGTAGGCACATATATCTACCAGGTGAGGCTTTGTCCTTCGCAAGAACACTCAAAGTGGTAAAGCAAAAGTTTTCCCAAGACAGTCGAACTAATGACCGTGTTTGCTACTACCCTAACGTAGTGGACAGTCGAACTAGTCTGAAAACTGAAGCTACGCGGTCATCCATAATGATCTTTATATCATAAGGCCGGAAACCAGCAGTTAACATCTTTCAACTTAAAATCGGTCGACTTTTATTCTAAAATATCATTTTGATTTAACGAAGACCATTGAAATCAATGTTGTGAACACAAACGTCTGCAAACTTTGGTCTACATTTTAAAAATTTTATCCAGGGTACTTGTAGAATTTTAATTATGTAGTTGCGCTGAGGATTATACGATTTTCACCCATGAGTTACGCAATGACATCCATTTAGACTGCTTATGGTTGTTTGGTTGGTTGGCTGCTGTGCTGCCTGGCTATGGAGCCGGGCCCAAGTAGCGCTCTAGGCGCCATTTTGATGCACTTTCTCCTGGAACCAATTATATGTTGGCTGATGTACCCTGCGTATTGCTTTACTCAAACCACTTGGTTAAAACTATAAACTTACTGATGTCCTTGATGCGGCAGTTTGACACCGCCCTTAAGTCGGGAAACACATAGGCTGGGCACTCGCAGAGGAAGTGGGTAACCGATTCCTCGTCACCCTCCTGTCTACAGCTCCTACACCTCTCATTGTAGGGGATACCCATTCTACTCGCGTGCGGGCCAAACGGCCAGTGCCCTGTAATATTGGCCGTTATGCTGTATATTTCCTGCCTAGACCTATTTAGTAGATCATCGGTTCTTTTCTGGTTGTACTCGGGCCAGATTAGTTTGGCAGTTCTACAGGTGTCCGTGGAGTACCAATCAGGGATTGCTATTTTCCTAAGATAGGTGAGAATGTCTCTTTTAATTGATGTGAGTGGTCGATGCACCGCGACTGCTTCCGTGATGTTTAACGATGCTCCCGCCTTTGCTATTTCATCCGATTTTTCGTTGCCGTCAATGTTCCTGTGGCCGGGTACCCAGCTGAGTGTGATAGCTGCCTGATTAGCTGCTTCACGTAGCACCCTCTTACAGTTATCGACGGCTTTTGAGGATGTGTACGGTGATTCTAGCGCTTTTAGCGCCGCTTGACTGTCGGAGTATATGACTACCTCACCGTCTATCCGGTTCTGCAGCAGGAAGATTCAGGCCCTCTCTATTCCTTGCAGCTCTGCTTGGAAGATGCTAGCTGTGTTTGGAAGGCGGATGGGGATTGCGACATTTAGTTGCTTGGAGAAGACACCTGCTCCGACGCCGCAGTCCATTTTGGATCCGTCAGTGTAGAGTGAGGTGACCCCCTCCCTGCCATCTTTGTCGGCCGACCAATCCGTTCTAGAGGGTAACTGCACCTTGTAATTTCTGTCGAAGATCAGTGTTTTTGAGAAGTAATCTGTTTGTCGAATCCACATCGGCGAGCCCTGTTAGGATGTCACTGTGGCCACATCGTTTTTCTGTCCAGCATCCAGACTCCCTTAACCTGATGGCTGTGCTGATCGCTGTATATCTGATGTGGAGGGCCAGTGACAGCAGGTTAAGTATAACATTTAGTGCATCCGTCGGGCACGATCTAAGTGCACCTGTTACCCCTGCGCATGCTGCCCTTTGTATTTTGTCTAGTTTTTTAGTGTTGTATTGCTTGTTCAGGGCAGGCCACCATGCTATGGCTCCGTACGTCAGGATGGGCCTTATGACCGCCGTATAGAGCCACATCATGAGTTTTGGCTTTAGCCCCCAATTTCTGCTGACTATTCTCTTGTACGAGTAGTATACGATTTACGCCTTCTCTACCCTTTTTTCGATATTGGTTTTCCAATTTAACTTGTTGTCTATTACGACGCCTAGGTACTTAACTCTAGTTGCGAGCGAGAGTTCCGTACCATCTAGTGAGGGCAGTCGAAATGTTGGTATTTTCGTTCTGCTACTGAACAGTATCAGTTCTGTTTTGCTAGGGTTGATGTTGAGCCCGCACGATGCCGCCCAGGTGTGTAGCCTGCTTAGCGCACCCTGAAGGATGTCGCTTAGCGTGGAGGGAAAAGCCCCCGAGACTGCAATGACCGCGACATCTGCGTACAAAGACTCTCTAAGTAGCTGGAGCTTACGTCACCGTTGTTTGTGTGGTATCTTAACGAACTTTCATGCTGTCCAAGTGAGCTTCCCCTTCCTTCTATTCAGTTTGCCCAAAAAACTAGTTTTAATTTTTTAAGTTAGTTTTTTATTTGTTTTTGCATCTTCAAAATTTGTTTTCCGTATTATTATACAAATATTTTTTATACTCAGTTGAGCAGAGCTCACAGAGTATATTATCTTTGATTGGATAACGGTTGGTTGTACAGGCATAAAGGAATCGAGATAGATATATACTTCCATATATCAAAATCATCAGTATCGAAAAAAAATTCGATTGAGCCATGTCCGTCCGTCCGTCCTTCCGTCCGTCCTTCCGTCCGTCCGTCTGTCCGTTAACACGATAACTTGAGTAAATTTTGAGGTATCTTGATGAAATTTGGTATGTAGGTTCCTGGGCACTCATCTCAGATCGCTATTTAAAATGAACGATATCGGACAATAACCACGCCCACTTTTTCGATATCGAAAATTTCGAAAAATCGAAAAAGTGCGATAATTCGTTACCAAATATGGATTAAGCGATGAAATTTGGTAAGTTAGTTGAACTTATGACGCAGAATAGAAAAAAAGTAAAATTTTGGACAAAGGGGGTGGCACCGCCTACTTTTAAAAGAAGGTAATTTAGAAGTTTTGCAAGCTGTTATTTGGCAGTCGTTGAAGGTATCATGATGAAATTTGGCAGGAACGTTACTCTTATTACTATATGTCTGCTTACTAAAAATTAGCAAAATCGGAGAACGACTTTTTAAAAAAAAATTTTTTTAATTCAAATTTTAAAAGAAAATTTAATATCTTTACAGTATATAAGTAAATTATGCCAATATTCAACTCCAGTAATGATATGGTGCAACAAAATACGAAAATAAAAGAAAATTTCAAAATGGGCGTGGCTCCGCCCTTTTTCCTTTAATTTGTCTAGGATACTTTTAATGCCATAAGTCGAACAAAAATTTACCAATCCTTGTGAAATTTGGTAGAGGCTTAGATTCTAGGACGATAACTGTTTTCTGTGAAAAAGGGCGAAATCGGTTGAAGCCGCGCCCAGTTTTTATACACAATCGACCGTCTGTCCTTCCGCTCGGCCTTTAACACGATAACTTGAGCAAAAATCGATATATCTTTACTAAACTCAGTTCATGTATTTATCTGAACTCACTTTGTATTGGTGTAAAAAATGGCCGAAATCCGACTATGACCACGCCCACTTTTTCGATATCGAATATTACGAAAAATGAATAAAAATGCCATAATTATATACCAAATACGAAAAAGGGGATGAAACATGGTAATTGTATTGATCTATTGACGCAAAATATAACTTTAGAAAAAACTTGGTAAAATGGGTGTGACACCTACCATATTAAGTAGAAGAAAATGAAAAAGTTTTGCAGGGCGAAATCAAAAGCCCTTGGAATCTTGGAAATAATACTGTTCGTGGTATTACATATATAAATAAATTAGCGGTACCCGACAGATGAAGTTCTGGATCACCCTGGTCCACATTTTGGTCGATATCTCGAAAACGCCTTCACATATGTATACAACTAGGGGCCATCCCTTTAAAACCCTCATTAATACCTTTAATTTGATACCCATATCGTACAAACACATTCTAGAGTCAGCCTGGTCCACGTTTATGGCGATATCTCGAAAAGGCGTCCACATATAGAACTAAGGCCCACTCCTTTTTAAAATACTCATTAACACCTTTCATTTGATACCCATATCGTACAAAAAATTCTAGAGTCACCCCTGGCCCACCTTTATGGCGATATCTCGAAAAGGCATCCACCTATGGAACTAAGGCCCACTCCCTTTTAAAATACTCATTAACACCTTTCATTTGATACCCATATCGTACAAACAAATTCTAGAGTCACCCCTGGTCCACCTTTATGGCGATATCTCGAAAAGGCGTCCACCTATAGAACTAAGGCCCACGCCCTTTTAAAATACTCATTAACACCTTTCATTTGATACCCATATCGTACAAACAAATTCTAGAGTCACCCCTGGTCCACCTTTATGGCGATATCTCGAAAAGGCGTCCACCTATAGAACTAAGGCCCACGCCCTTTTAAAATACTCATTAACACCTTTCATTTGACACCCATATGGTACAAACGCATTCTAGAGTCACCCCTGGTCCACGTTTATGGCGATATCCCGAAAAGCGTCCACCCATAGAACTAAGGCCCACTCCCTTTTAAAACACTTATTAACACCTTTCGTTTGATACCCATATTGTACAAACTCATTCTAGAGTCAACCCTGTAGTGGAATTCACTAACTTTTTTTAACGACATTTGCCATCGCTTTATTTGCGAATCGATAACTATAACGATTTCGTTATTCAGTAACTATTTTGTATCGATATTCGTTTATCGACGATCAGCTGTGTCGTTAAATAAACGGCAAGTAAATTAAAAAAATCACGATATTAATATTTCTGACAATTTTAGTTAAAAAAGAAATCGGAACTTTAATTAAATACTTTCAAACACGAAAAGCTGCTTTATTTATAAATCAAATGGCATTTGAGTACTTGGCGTACGTTTTATCACAAAATGAAGAATTACTAAGTCCATCGCCAGTGGTTCTTAGAGAAGTAGATGACCCATTCTACTTGAATGCAACGGAGTTTCTAAAGCTGTACCGACTAACCCTAGACTTGGCTCATGATAGTATCTCTCAACTTGATGGTCAATTAAGGGTACAAGAATAACTGCGATGTCAACAGAGAAAAAAAAATAATACCGCATTTACTTACCTTTTGTTAAAATATGTAAAAACTTTTAAAAGCAGTTAGTATGCGGAATTTATTTATTTTGGCACTCCTTTTGTGCTTTTCGCATTTCTTAGGTTTCGTTAAGCTGTGCTGCCACCTTTATACTATTAAAACGAAATTTAAATGTAATTTATTTCGATTCGTTAAAACTAAGTTAGTCAATATCACAATCGATAAGGCAAACGACAAAATCGTTAATTAAAATCTCGACAAATCGCATCGTTATAAGTTAGTGAATTCCGCTACTGGTCCACTTTTATAACGATATTCCGAAAAGGCGTCCACATATAGAACTAGGGCCCACGCCCTCTTAAAATACTCATTAATACCTTTCGTTTGACACCCATATCGTACAAACGCATTCTAGAGTCACCCCTGGTCTCCTTTATGGTAATATCACGAAACGGCGTCCACCTATGGAAATAAGGATCACTCCCTTTTAAAATACTCATTAACACCTTCCATTTGATACCCATATCGTACAAACAAATTCTAGAATCAACCCTGATCCACCTTTATGGCGATATCCCTAAATGGCGTCCACCTATAGAACTATGGCCCACTCCCTCTTAAAATACTCTTTAATACCTTTCATTTGATACACATGTCATACAAACATATTCCAGGGTTACCCTCGGTTCATTTTCCTACATGGTTATTTTCCCTTATGTTGCCACCATAGCTCTCAACTGACGATGTAATGTTCGGTTACACCCGAACTTAACCTTCCTTACTTGTTCTTATTTGTTTCGAACACTTGAAAGTAAAAAAGGGATATAAAAAATATGAAAAAAAAATATTTTAAATAAAAAAAAATGTAAAAGAAACTAAAAAAAAATTAAAATTAAAATAAGAAAAATAAAAAAACTGAAAACGATTCTAAACAAGTGTACATAAAAACGACTACGTCTCGATCTCGTTTTGCATTTTAAAAAATAAAAAATGATAAAAAAGTAAAAAACTAAAAAAGATCAAAAAAATTGTTTATAAAATTTTTTGCGATGTCGAAGACTTGAAGCTTTTAAATTTCATTTAAAAGATTAAAAGAAAAAAAAACATTAAAAAAAATTAAGAAAATTAAAAAAAATTATCTATTTTTTTTTGTTAAATTCAATTAAAGGTAAAAATAAAAAACTTTATTTTAAATAAGGAAATCATTTGATTCTCTTCTCTTTTCACATGAAGAACGACACGTAGAAGTCATTTATCAAATGTTGTTTCTGC